>JAQQSK010005221.1:0-20731 GCA_028658325.1 Potorous gilbertii
CCCTTTTCTGGGCATTTTCCCAGCCAGTTACTTGACTTCTGAGATTCCTGTCTACCCTCGGCTAGATATGCCCAGCTAGTGCTTGGGGTCTGAGATTCAAATGCTGCTCCCCAGCCTCAGGGCTTTTGGTGGCCAGCCAGCTGCTATTCAGGGTAAGATTAAATCAGGTTCTTAGGTGGGGGCAGGGCTGCCTCCCAGGCTCAGTTCTCTCAGGGGATTTATGCAGAGACCTTCTGTAATGGAGCTGCTGCTGAGCTCCTGCTTGCTCCGGGAGCCTCCGGCCACCCACTGCCTCGAGTTATGGAGACACCCTGCTCCCCTCTCAGCCTGTTTAGACGTCTCTCTCACTGACCTGTGAGTCTGTGGGTGGAGGGACCTTCGTGGCCACTGGAGAGTCCGTCCATGAAACCTGCTCGGGTCTGCTCGCTCCTCTCAGTGCCACGCAGCCAGGTCAGGGCAGGGCTCCGCTCCCTTCCAGTGCGTGATGGACCTTTGGGATCGGTTTTTCAGGGCTCTCTGGAACGGAAATCTCCTTCACTGTGTTGCTGTGCAGCTTCCACTGTTCCAGAATTTGTTGGGAGTTCTTTTTTAGAGGAAATCCATGGGCTGTGGGTTCGGAGCTAACATATGTGAGTCTTTCTACTCCACCATCTTGGCTCTGCCCTATGTGGTGATTTTTTTTTCACCTTAAACTGCTAGATAGAGCTGCTCTTGGGCATTGTGAACTCCACCTTTCAGATCTTTGTGGTAACTCTGATGATCCCAGAACCAGGAAGAGAATGATTCCAAATATCAACAAGCAAGATGTCAAAGAAAAACAGAGCTTGAGCACAAATTTAACTAACAACAAAAGTTAAAAAAGACTGATTAAATGTTTTTATAAGTGAAATGTAAGCATGAAAAGAAAAAAATGTGGAACAGAAATGAGCTCTATGGAAGAAAGAATTGGAAATGGAATTAACAATTTGGCCTAAGAAGTACAAAAACTTTCCTAAGTAACAAACTCCCTAAAAATTAGAATGGACCAAATAGAAATTAATGACCATGAAAAAACAATAAACACTAAAGTCAAAAGACTAAAAAAAATAAGAAAAAGAAATTTAGGATATCTTACTAAAATAACAACAACACTTTGGAGAATAGATCAAGGAGAGAAAATTTAAGCCATGACCCCTTCCCACAAAGAACACAGATGTCGTATTTCAAGAAAAGTCCTAAAATAAAATTTTAGATCCCTTGGAACCAGAGGACAAAAGTGGAAATAGAATTAATCCACCGATTAATCTCTAAAAGAAATCTCAAAATGAAAACTCCAAGGGACATTATAGCCCAAATTCAAAGTTTTCAGGTCAAATAAAAGAAAGAAAAAAGAATTCAAGTGTGGGTCCACAGTAAACCTCATGCACAATTTAGCATTGACCACTATAAATGAGCAGAAAGCTTGGAATATGATTTTCTAGGAGGTAAAAGATAAAGACATTCTTAAGAATAACTTTTTTTAAAATAATTACTTTTAATATTAATTTTTAAAAACTGAGTTCCAAATACTTTCCCTTGAAGAGAATAATGAGCAAAACCAAGAGAACATTGTATATGGTAAGAGAAGTATTGTTTTAATAACAACTTTGAGCGACTAAGTCATTCTGACTATAATAAATACCCAAATCAACCTCATAGATCCTATGAAAGAAGATATTGCTTGAATCCAGAAGGGAATATTGCTGTGGTGTAGGAAATGATGAGCTGTTTGATTTAGAAAAAACATGGAAAGACTTAGACTTATGAAGGTTGTAGCCTTCTTTAGAGTGGTGGGGATAGAGAGGGGAAAAATAAAGTAAAAATTGCAGAGAACAGAAGAAAACCAACAAGGAAGCAAAGAAAAACTGGGCAGCCTTGAAAACAATGTGTAGTATTTATTATATAGGTTTTGTTGAAGTAGAAATTTATTATTTTATACTGAATCATCTTTTATAATCTGTTGTATACATAACAATGTTTTTTTCTTTTTTTATCTTGTATTTAAGTGTAAAATAAAAAATTTTATAAAAAATCCCAAACAAACACTGCCATCTTGGCCCATCAGTAAGACAAATAATGTGATATCAGTTATACATGTGAAATCATACAAGGCATATATATTAGCCATGTGGCAAAGGAAAAAAAAAGCAAGAAAAATGAAGTGAAAAAATATGCTTCAATCTGTACTTATATTTCATCAGTTCTCTCTCTGGAGGCAAATATCATTTTCATCATAAGTCCTTTGGAACTGTCTTGGATTATTGTATTACTGGGACTAGCCAAGTCACTCACAGTTCATCAGACAACATTGCTGTTACTTTGTACAAAGTTTTCCTAGTTCTGCTCATTTCACTTTGCATCAGTTCATAGAAGTCATTTCAGGTTTTTCTGAAACTATCCTGCTCATCATTTCTTACAGCATAATAGTATTCCATCACATTCATATACCACAACTTGTTCAGCCATTCTCCAATTGATAGACATCCCCTCACTTTCTAGTTCTTTGCTAGCACAAAAAGACCTGCTATCAATATTTTGAATATATAGGTCATTTTCCTTTTTCTTTGATGTCTTTGTTATATAGGCCTAGTAATAGTGTTGTTGGGTCAAAGAATAAACACAGTTTTATAACCCTTTGGCCTTAATTCCAAGTTGTTTTCCACAATGGTTAGATCAGTTCATAACTCCACTAATGGTGCATTAGTGATCTTATTTTTTTCACATTCTCAATAGCATTTATCCTTTTTATTTTCTGTCATGTTAGCCAATCTGACAGGTGGTGGTATTTCAGAGTTGCTTTAATTTTCACTTCTTTAATCAAAAGTGATTTAAAACATTTTCCCATATGACTATAGTAACTTTGATTTCTTCTTCTGAAAAAAACCTGTTCATATCCTTTGACCATTTATCAATTGGGAAATAGCTTTCATTTTTATAAATTTGACTCATATATTTGAGAAATGAGTCCTTTTTCAGAAAAGCCTACTGTAAAATGTTTTTTTCCCAGTTTTCTTCTTTTCTTCTAATCTTGGCTGTATTGATTTTGTTTGGGCAAACCTTTTGAAATTTAACATAGCCAAAATTATCCATTTTACCTCCTATGGTCCTATCACTTGTTTGGTCATAAATTTTTCCTTTTGTCATAGATCTGACATAAAATTTTTTATGCTTCCCTAATTTGCTTAAAATATCACCCTTTATGCTTAAATCACATAAGCATTTTGACCTTATCTTGGTATATGGTATGAAATAGTGGTCTATATAGTAATTTCTGTCAAAATGATTTTCAATTTACTCAGAAATTTTTGTAAAGTAGTTCTTTCTCCCAAAGTGTGGATCTTTGAGTTTATGAAATCAAATCAAAAATTCCTATGGTCATTTACTACTATATATTGTATGCCTAATCTATGCCACTGATCCATCACTCTATTTTTTAGCCAGTCCCAGATTGTTTTGATAATCTCTGCTTTGTAGTATAGTTTAAAATCTGGTACTGCTAGACTGCCTTCCTTCACATCTTTCATTGGTTCCCTTGTTACTCCTGACCTTTTCTTCTGTCAGATGAATTCTGTTATTATTTTTTTTAGCTCAATAAAATAATTCTTTAGTAATCTGATTGGTATGGCACTGAATAAGTAAATTAACTTAGGCAGAAGCTAAGAAAAACTTAAAGAGCAAACCTCAGTATTATCTTGGGGGAGGTGGGGGAAATTGAACCTTTAATGAAACAGATGACTTCTAATTATTTTTGATGAAAAGACCTGAGATTCATAGAAACTCTGAAGTACAAACACAGGACTCAAATGAAACATAAAATGATAAACATTAATTAAAAATACTAAAGGACTATATAAAGATAAACTTATTTATATTTTAATATGGGGTGATGACACATGTATCCCCTCTAAACCCTATTATCATTAAGATTCAAAGAAGTCTAGACAGAAGGTCTGGGAGTGATTTCTTTTATATCTTGTTGATCTTAAAAGAATGTAATAGAAGAAAAAGAGGAATAGTAAGGGGAAAGGGAGTAGAACATAGAGGGAAATTATCTTACATAATCAGACCTCACAAAGAGAAATCTATAAGTGAACAAGTTATTGAGGAAACAAGGAGGAAGGTGTTAGGGAAGAGGCTGACATTTGAACCTAATTCTAATCTGAGCTGGTGAAAAGAAAGAAGAATACACATACAAAAGTTAGGTACATGAGTAAACTTAATTTAACAAGAAATAAGAGGGAATGGGAGGGAGGAGAAGGAAGGAAGAAGGAAGAAATTAGAGGGAAAGAAGACTAAAAGAGGGATTAGTCCAAAACAAATTAAGGATATACAAAAAATATTTATGGGAATTTTTATGGGGACGAAATATTGGAAACCAAGAGATGGTCTTCTATTAGAGAATAGCAGAAGAAATTATGTATACAAATGTGATGAAATACTGTAAGAAAAGATGAAGGGAATAGTTTTGGAGAAACCACATATGAACTGATGCAGAATGTTGTAAGCAGCACCAAGAGAAGAATACTGCAAAGCCAAACAACTTTCAAAGATTTAGGAATTTTGAATAGCATAATGACAAACTGATTAAAGGATTTATGGTGAATCATTCTACCTACCTCCTGATAAAGAGTTAAAATATTCAGAATACAAAATGAGACACACATATATGTATGTCTATACTTATGTGTATATGTATACACATGTACACATTTATGTATTCTTGTGTATACATAAAAATATGATATGACTAATGTGGAAATTTATCTTGCTTAATCATATATATTTATAAAAGGGGTTTTTGTATGCCTTCCTTTTTTTGGTTGAGAGAGTGGGTTTGGAAGGGAGAGAAGTTGATTTTTTTTTTCCTAATTGAAAAAAGTAAAATTTAATATAAAATATTCCAAGGAGCATCTAACTACATCTGCTGTTTTATTCACTTGAAATGCAAGATAGGGAGATTTTAATATTTCAACTAATTGATCACAAAAGTAATTCATCTTCAGTCATCTCCAATGGGTATGATTCTCTTTCCCATTACATTATTTTTAAGCAGAACCATTTAAAAGTTATTTTTTTGCTTCGGTATCAGTTATCATTTCAACTATATCACAAGCTGCAGTTAGCATCACCATTTCACCTACCAAATTAGACTTTTTATATTCTACAATTCTATAACCAACCCTATATGATAGAAGTAATTTTTCTGATGTCACAGTCATTATTTTTGTGAAAATTTGTTTTTCTTTATTAAAAGCATCTGGGAAGATTTTCATCATGCCATGTTTCAGTTTATCAGCTTGTATGCTATTTAGAGCTGCTGGAGATCAGTGGTACAGTGAATACAGTGCTGGACCTAAAATCAGGAAGACTTGAATTCAAATTTGACCCCAGACACTTACTAGCTGTGCGATCCTGGGTTTTACCTCTGTTTGCCTCAGTTTACTCAACTCCAAAGTGGTGATAGAAAGAGTACCTAACTTACAGGGTGGTTGTGAGGATCAAATGAGATAATGTTTGTAAAGTGCTTATTAAGTGGGTGCTTAATAAATAATTATTCCCTCTCTTTCTTTCGCCTATTATCTGTACTTCTAACATTTGTACAGCTCAAACAAGGAAGTCTTTCCTCTCTATCAATAGCAGGACTAGTGAATCCCAAAGATAAATATTATGTTTTTCTGATGTGGACCTTTTTTGTGTGTTACATTCACTTGAAAGAATTTCAGCTGTCCCAATAGAATTTTCTCTTCCAACCAGTCATATATTTATCTCTCACATAGAGATATCATGTCACTTAAAAATTAGAAACAATAAAAAATATGAGACAAGTTTAAATTTAATTATTCACAATTTCAACTGATTACAAATGCTTTAGAGCTTTCAGTATTTTTTAAACTGCAGTTTTTGGAAAATAACATACTGAACCTAACAAAACATATGATACATATGATAGAGATACATATAGCTGATACTATAGTACTTTTAATTTCTGCACAAATTGTTTAGCCTTAGGTATGAACATATTAATTCAATACCAAACCTGACAAAACTCATTCTTGTCATGAGGACCTTCACTACTAGACAGCTAATTAATCTATTTCAAAATCTGACACTATTTAACTCAAATTTGGCCCCTTTGTTCTAATAGTATTAAATTATATCTGCATGGCATTTACTGTCAGTTGAAACAAACTTTCCATATTACTTTTATTTTTGTTGACTTTAAAAAAAGCGGGAGATATATTATAAAATATACAATAACTCTTGTTTTCCTTGCTATACCATTCTATTCAGAGGGTTTCATGAGTCACACAGTTCAGAAAACTGTAACATACATAGTATTCAAACAGAAGAATTTCCTATAGATAGCAAAGGTTTCCAAGTATATATATATATTCAAAAATGGCATTGTGTTGATTACTACAAGCCTTTATTTCAGTCATGTCCAACTCTCTGTTACCCTATTTGGGGTTTTCTTGGCAAGAATACTGGAATGGTTTGCCATTCCTTCTCCAGCTCATTTTATAGATAAGGAACTGAGGCAAAAGGGTCAGGTCACTTGCCCAGGGTCACACAGCTAGTATGTGTCTGAGGTGAGATTTGAATTTGGAAAAATGTCCTGATTATAAGCCTGGCACTCTTTCCACTGAACCATATAAATGCCCCCCAAACAAGCCTTGGAACATTGCAAATCCTTGTCAATGAAATTCTTAAACATTTTAAAGAATGTGGTCTAAAAACACATGTCCATATCAGGACATTCAGTTGAATGGGGTTGGATGGCATGGGGTGTTCAAAGAACCACAGGGTCAAAAGTTTTGAGATTGATCAGAACTCAGAGGTCATCCAGTTGAGTTCTCTCATTTTATAGACAAGAAAATAGATCCAAAGAGATAAAGAGACTTGCCAAAGATTATATAGGTAGTAAGTGGCAGATCCAGAATAAAACCCCAGAGACAGCTAGGTGACCCAGGGGGATATAGCATTAGGCCTAGAGTCAAGGAAAACTAAATTCAAATTTAGTCTCAGACTCTTATTGGCTATGTGACCCTGGGCAAATCACTTAACTTCTGCCTAGCTCATCTGTAAAACTGTATCCTCCTAGTATTTGGAGAATCAAATGAAAATATTTGTAAAGCACTTAGCACAGTGCTTACATGTAGAGGTGCTTAGTAAATGCTTGTTTTCTTCCTTCTAATTTCAAATCCAATTCTCTTTCCACTGTACCAAGGTGCAGTTCATTGGGTTAGTATATTGCTACACTGAGATGGTCTGTTGAAGTGAAAAGAGCACGGAATTTGAAGTCAGATGACCTGCATTTGAATCCCAGTTCTGTGACTTGCTACCTGCATGACTTTGAACAAATCAAAACTTTGCTGCCACTTAGTTCTCTCAGCTGGAAAATGAGGAGAGGTTAAAATGGATGACTTCTTGAGGTCTCTTCCTGATCTAAATCTGTGGCTCTATAAACCAGTCATCCCCTGGTAATATCAAATAGCTATGAATCATGGAACAAATTCTTAGAAGAATCAAAATTGTGGGTTTATCCAAATGTCAGTGGAATGATACATAAAGGATATGTCAGCTATACTATATTAATGAGGGCAACTAGGTGGCACAGTGGATAGAGTATTGGGCCTTCAGTCACAAAGACTCATCTTCCTGAGTGCCTGGCCTCAGACATTTACTAGCTATGCAAGTCACTTAACCCTGTTTGCCTCAGTTTCCTCATGTATAAAATGGGTTAGAGAAGGAAATGACAAATCACTCCATTATCTTTGCCAATAAAACCTCAAATGGGGCCACAGAGTTGGGCACGCCTCAAATGAGTAAACAAAAACAAGCATATTAATAGTGACTTTCATATGAGGAAGAATATGAAAGATATCAAGGACCATGAAAATGAGGTAGCCCTGTCAAATTTTGAAAGGGACTGATACCTAAGATACATTAAGAGTCAGAGGAAATCCTTCAGGACAAAGGCTGAATGTTTTATGAAGGATTATGGAGAGATGTGAACAAGAACTGCACAGGATATAAAGGCATGGAAAAGGGTATAATCTGTATGAGTGCAAGGAATACTTGAGTTAAAGAAATAAAAAATTACTTGAAACACTGAAGTAATTTGCCTTTAGTCACTGCCACCAGCTGATTACTAATGCTTTTTGGGGGGCAGGTAACATAGCAGCTATGTATATTAACTATTTGAATATCACATAGAACAAAAGGGGAAAATCCTTAAATGTAAGGTGTATACTGCAGCCCTTAACTGTGATTGTGTCTGTTTCTGTTCTTAACTGCCATCTCATCTTACAGCTTTTAAATAGTCAAAGGCCCCGTATTAAAATATCACATTGACACCACTTTGTAGTCTCCAGGGAATGATGCTAATCCAACAAGCTTAAGGAATCATTTTATGCACAGTGTGTTGTCAGATCTTTGTGTTCACCTTCCTTCATAATGACCCTCTCTCCTCCCTGTATTATCCACCTTTATAACAAGTTTTCCAAACATATATATTCAAAAATGGCATTGTGCTGATTACAATAAGTCTGTCAGTTATATCCAACTCTCTGTTACTCCATTTGGGATTTTCTGGGCAAGAATACTGAATGGTTTGCCATTCCTTCTCGAACTCATTTTACAGATGAGGCACTGAGGGAAAAGGGTTAAGTGACTTGCCCAGGGTCACACAGCTAGTATACATCCCAAAATATCTTTAAGCCGTAATAGTTTAAAACTCTACTAAGACTTGTAGCACTTCCTGTATAAGAAGAAATGCTTTGAAAAAATCAAATATTATACAAATGTAAATTATTCTTTGTACTTTACAACCTAACTAGCCACTTTACAATCTATAGAATAAGGAACAGGGAACACCACAAAATGCACACCCAGAATTCTTTAAGCAACCAAATACTCAACAGATAGGTATTTATTGAGTGCTTGTTATATTCAGAGCATTTTGCTAGGCATTGGAGATGACAAAAAGATGTGTACATTTTCTACCTAGTAATCAAGGACATTCAGCTCTAAGTGTCCTCTAAGTGTCTGATTTTAAGTGCTTACTAGAGCAAAAGAAATAGACTATTTTCTTTTTAATTTTCTGTATGCTTATGATGCCATAGCTATTAAAAGAAATTTTTGACACATAAAATGGATCTGAATAACTGTATAAGATGCAACACAGGAATAATACACAAGCAGCAGCTTTTACTTTACATGTAGAATTCATAATAAAAATAAATTTAGTGCCAATGTGAGGAATAGAAGATCAAGTCTAGAGCAAATAATTTGGTGATGAAATAATGAAAATGTCACAGATGATGGACACATAAGCACATGCTGACTGATGCATGAATAGCTACTGCCAGGGGCAAGCAGGGCAGGGGAAAATGGACAGCAGAAGCCATTAACCCTATAACTGGTGATGACTGTCAGACCAAGATACCTGGACACTTCCTCATTTTTACTTATCTCTCTACGAAAGATTGGAACAACAATGACAACAAATTACATCTATATTTTGCTTTAAATCCTTTAAAATCCTTTTGCACAAAGGATTTTCTTTACAGCAACCTTGTGGGTACAAATTGCACCTAGCAGTATCTGGGTTTTATAAGTGAAGTAACTGAGCTGCCTGATCATATGGCTAGAGTCCAGAGAAGGATTGGTGGGCTGTATCAGGTGGTGGAAATCCAGCAGAAAGCATTTGTTAAACTCCCACTCTGCGCTAGTTACTATACAAAAAAAGAAGTCTCTGCCCTCTTGAGGCTTATGTTCTCTGGGAATGCAGGCGGATGGGAACAGTATAAAGATACAGGCAGTTCTCCTTAGAATAAGTGGATCATTTGGTCTTAGCACAAAATAGACATTTGTTGCCTTAACATCCTAAATAATGATAGCTGACATATATAGTACACTTTAAAATTTAAAAATACTTTATGTATATAGATCATTGTTGCTTTCCCCCCAAAATTATATTTACTTAAATATAGACAGTTCCTGCTTTATATGTGAATTTTCATTACACAAATTTGATTCCCTGCCGGGCACCAGCCCAGACTCCGGCTCTGACTCCCAGCAGGCTGCAGCAGGGGAGGAAGGGCAAGTGAACCCTGACAGGCTGCCAGTCTCAGAGCCATAAAACTACTGCAGTAAGTACAACTTAGAGGACTGAAGGATTCAGGAGATACAGATTAGATACATAGGGTGAGGGAGAAGAAAGATTTAAGGGTGCCTGAAGTTATGAACCTGAGTGTTTGGATGCAATGTGCCACCCTTATTAGAAACAGGGAGGTTAAGAAGAGGGAATGGTTTTAGGGGGAATGATAGAGAGTTCTGTTTTGGACATGATGAGTTCAAGATGTACATTAGGCAGTTGGTTATGTGGAATTGGAGTGCAGGAGAAAGACTAGGGATGGTGATATAGATAGAGGAGTCATCTGCATAGAGTTTAACCCATAGAAATGGATGAGATAACGCTTCTGTCTTGCTTTGGTCTCAGCTCCGGCATTTATTAGCTGTGTAACTTTGAGCATTTTGATAATTCTCCTATGTAGGATGATACCTGAACTATGTACCTTACAGAGTTATTGTGAGGAAAGTGTAATTACAAACCTGAGTGTAATTATTAACATCTTCTATTTTGCTTATTTGTACAGATGTCATTCTCTCTATTAGATTAAAAATGCCCTTAGGGTCAGGACTGTATTTATTGTATTTTATATTTATGGTGCCTTGTATAAAGCAGTTATTTAACCTGAGGGTTTTTAATTGATTTTTATTCTTCCAACCCCTTACCCTCAATATGTCCTGACTAAATGATCCTCTGTTCCATCAAATGATCTTCCTATAGCTTGGTGAATCTCTTCACCATGCTACTTATCCTCCATCTTGTAAATGACTTACCTGGACAACACTTCATAAGTGGTCTAATGAAGGCAGAGTACAGGGGAACTACCACTTCCCTATGAACAATAAATTCCCATCTGTGTATCCCTTTTGTCACATAAGTCTAGGACTCCTTACCACCCTAGGTTCAGTGTGTGGTATTTGGGTAATCAGTTTTTGCACATACAGCCAAGGCCCTCATCCAAGGTCTTCTTTTCTAATAGACCAAGTGTGAACCATAAATCGAATAGCTAAGCATTTAATTGGGTCACAATGGTCAAGTAAATAATAGAGATGATCAAGTATACACTCATTCCCAAGATTCACTACTCTCTACACAAAGGAGTCTAATTGCTTAAACTCTCAAGCTAATGTGGGGGTAGGGGAAGAAGGGAGAAAGATGTTTTCCAGACAATGAATTCTCTGTGGTGAGTTGCATGATGATAACACCTCTCTTGGCTCTGTCTTCTGACTCACTGCTATGCCACAATATTGGCAACTCTGCCTGTCAGGGTTGCCTTGTCTCTTTGTCATGCTCCCAGACATCCAGCAAAGGTCATTTCACTCTACCTCCAAAGAGTCTAGATACTACGATTGGTGGAGCTGTCACCCGCTGAAGAGTCTTTTTTATTAGGTTTTTGTTTCTGGGGGAAGTGTTAGCACTCTTGTAAGACTAGTCAATCTGCCTGAAGCAAAACAACCACACATCTAGCCCTGCCCCGCCTCCTTTAAAAAAATATGGCTTTGTCACACTTGGTTGATACACAAAAGAATCACTTGGACTGCTATCAATTTCTTTTCTTTTCTTTCTTTTCTTGCTTTCCCTTCCCAATAGATATCCTGTTCCCTTATTCCCAGCCAGGTTAGGGGGAGTGAATTCATTCTGACTCCCATCCTGCCCATGCAGCTAATGCCTCAGCCATGCAAATTATTCTGAAGTTTTGATAAGCCTTAACAATGAGTCACCAAGAGTGTAGGCAATCATATCCACATGATTTCGGAACCCTGGGATATAGATTCAAAAAGCCTAAAGAAGGCATTTAGCAATATCAGCGGGAGAGAAGCACAGCTACAGACCTTTGTCCTGTATTCCTCCTACTAGCGCAAAGTGCTCTAAAAAAACTGCTCCCTTTACATTTAGATTAAGGCAGCCCACTAACTCATAGAGAGTTTGCAGTCCTCTAAGAGGCCACGAATCTTTTTCACATGAACTGTTTCTTAGCCACAACTTCTCCAGACTGAAATTGTATAGCTTATTTTTTTTTAACCTACAACTTGGTTATCCTTCATCCACTTCATTTTCTTAGTTTCGCTCTACTATTCCAGCTTGTCAAGATACTTTTGGATATCAATTATGCCATCCAATATATTAGCTGTTCCCTCTAATTGTGTATATGACTGTATTCAATTAATACTAATAACATAATAAAGACCCAAACTGCTCAGGACCAAGGACAGTTCCCTGCGACATTGCAGTAAAGCTCTCCCATTTAGGCTGACGTCAATCTGTTAATCAATACTCTCGTGGTTTCATCATTAAACTAGTTGTGAAGCCGCCTAAACTTATTGTAATCTAGTCCATAAAAATTTCATGAAAAACGTGTCAAATATCCTAAACACGGTATTTGACAGGTAGGTGGCACAGTATATAAAATACTAGACTTGGAGTTGAGAAGACCTTCAGACATTAACTTCTTGTGTTAGGCAAGACTCAGCTTCCTCATATGTAAAATGAGAACAATTATAGCATCTACCTTTCAGGATTGTTGTAGGTGTCAAACGAAATAATATATGAAAAGACTTTGGAAAATCTTAAAGTGCTATGTAATCCACTATTCTAGTAACTGTCAAAAAAGAAAAGAAACAGGGTTAATCTAATAGTATGCTCTCCCTCTTCATTTCTACCTATTAGAAACCCTGGCTTCAAGATTCACCACCTTCTGAAAGAGGCCTTCTTTGGTGCTTATATGTGATTTTCTTTTTGTATTGGTATCTCCAACACCTAGCATAATGCCTGACACATAATAGTTGCTTAATAAATTTTTATTGATTGGTGCTGCTTGGATAAAAATCATGTCTTCCTCTTTTAAGTGTTTTAGAATTTTGTCAGAAACAGACGTTATGCCCACTATTTGAAATATGTTTGAAATACTTGTCTTTTCTCCATTTGGAAAATTGGTGAATTTTCCATTTTCCATTCCCACATCACATTTCCCATTTGCCATGATTCCTGAAGGATCATCACATCCACACATCCTATAATGCTGCTTATCTGTGCCAGATGACTTTAGCAAATTGAGAACCACCTGATGCTCATATATCATTCTCTTTGTTATTTTTGGTTTTCAACTTCTGTTAACTAGTTTTGTCTTATGCTCCCATGAGTGAAAGGTATTCTATTTAATAGAAAAAAAATAAGAAAATTGGAGCTGAGTAGTCCAGGCTTCTCAGTCCAACTGTCATTCTCCTATCCACACCAATAAGAGGATCCTAGTCCTCTCCTTATCTTCATCTTGCCTGTCTCATAGCTAAAAAAGAAAGTAAAAAGCTTTTGGAAGTTATTTTCAGCATTTATTTCAAACTTCGGAGAGAGAGAAACAGAGACAGAGAATAACAGAAGGTATTCATATAGTACAAATTTCCTTTCACAACTATATCCTAAAGCACCTCTTTGCCATCTATATGATTTGCTTCAGAATCTTATCTAATTCCTTAAGCTAGTCTGGCAACTTGTAGAATACTCTCACCACTGTATTATTTCTTATTTCCCCTTCCACTGATCTGATTTTCTTTAAGGCAGTGTGGTATAGTGAAAGGAGTGTCAAATTCGGATTCTGAAGTACTAAGTTCAAATTTTGGCTTTGCTGCTTATTGTCTATTGAACTTTAGGCAAAGCACTTCACTGGACCTCAGTTTCCTAATTTGTGAAATAAGGAGATTAACCTTGACCTTCATGGTCTCTCTAATTACCAAAATATTCCCTACTGCATTTCACCTTTTTAAAAAATTTCTGCATGGGTAGATAATTTTTTGACATACAATGATTAACTGGTGTGTCTTGAACAAGTATATGTCTTTCTTTTGGCATATACTGGTCAAAAGTCACATTCCATTGTCTGAGGTCATGTTTATCATTCCAATTTAAAGTCTTTTGTTTACTTGATAATTCATATTCAATTAAAGAGTATAAAGGTTTCTGTGGTGGGAGCATCAACATAACTCCTCTATGTCAGTTAAGCCAATTTCTTCCCCCTGAAAGTCATCCCTTGGACTTAATAAGCTAATCCTGTATCTCCCTTGAATTTGTTTCCTGGTGGCCTAAGGCCATACCAATATGGAATCCTGATCACTTAAGGACTTAAAAAGACTCACTCAAGTAGAGTCAGGGCCCTTTAGACTTGATGACTCTCCCAAGACCACATGAGTAGACATACCTTTTCCTGTTGAGGAAACCTATTTCTATATGGAGAAGAGGGGGGCCCAGCCAGCCAAAATTAAGTACTGGAGTTTTCTGACTGAATATCTGTTCAATATTATGGCTAAGTAAATCTCCTTTTAGTAATTGCTGAGTGACCAACAAGTACCTCATTGCATTCCAGCCTTGTAGCTGAGCTAGCTATAACAGCCTGAGTCTGACCCATTCCTAACACTGAGTGCAATATTTGTCAAATATTCTCATTATTTTCTCTTGTGGATTACTGAACGATTCTACTACTATTCTTCTTCTCAGGTCATATCTGCTCTCCTTAGTGGTAGATGGTTGGACAGGTTTATCAGAACATATTTCTCTTTTCCTCTTTGTTTAGTTTAAGTCACACTTAATCATATCAGCTAGTCTCCAGGAACAGATGTTCTTCTAAACCTTCATCAGCTGAAAATTAGTTTTGTTGTTGTTGGGTTCTTCCATACTTTGTACACATCCTTTTAAAATAATTTTGAGTTTGGAGACCACACCATATAGCCATACTTGTTTCTTCAGGAATATCAAAATTATTTTGGTAGCTTGTAAATCTTTTAACACTGATCTCCTCTTTCTCCTCATTCACCCCTTTTTTGGCCTCTTTTTTCCTGAAATTACATCAGAATTTTTAAAAATGGAAAGAGCTCATTTATTCTCTTGCCCAGAATATGAGTTCCTTCTACAACATACTCAACAAGTGGTCTTCCATTGCTTGAAGACGTCTAGTGGCAGAAAACTAGAAACCTAAAAAGGCAGGCCACTCCATCTTTGGAAAACTCTTGTTATACAGGGGTGTATGGGATGTTCAGAGAAGACTATTACTCCTGCTGAGCCCCTTTCATGGTTGCTCATCCACCTCTGGTGTCTACTCATTACTCAGCTCTCATCTGTAGCTACAAGAGACTGTAGAATGTGCAGCTGCTACACTCAAGTAAATCATCTTGGAAGATAAGCTAGACCAGGTTGAGAACAACTGATGGGCCTCAAACCCATTGGTAAATTAGGGGGTATCTATCCCAAGTATGTGAAGACTTCCCCCAGTGGAATGGATAGATGTGAATATTTTGTTTCAGTGGGGCACAAAAGCAGTGGAAGCAGACATTGTGGAACGCTTGGAGCTTGGTCAGACATCAAAGATGCCAAGATCATCCACTGCATCCTGGGCCATTGCCAGTCATCTTGACCTTTGTCTTGTCACTGAACTTCAACGACTCTGGAAGACAGAGTGAGCCCATGACTATTTGTGCCCCACCTGTGAGGGAGCCTTCCAAATTTATACTGGTATGATCAGCCACAGCTGGACAAGCTCTAATTTGATTTCAAAATCTTGATGTCATTTTGGTCCTCTGAGCATGAAGGACAAACAACAACCATTTTTTTAGGCAATTCTGCCTTATATCATGCTGGAATTTGCTACTGTAACATCCACTCTCTCCCCAGTTTGTAAACCCTTACTATCTATTAGCTAATTCACTGTTGTGTACATATCTTCCCCTTCCTTAAAAGCACAAAACAAAACAAAAAGAAAAACTCTTTTACTTTACTGGTGCTCAAGCTATTATCCTATATAACTCCATTTCACAGTCAGATTCCTATAGCAGTTTATACCCATTACCTTCATTTTTCCTCCTGCTCAACTCTTCACTGAGGCTTCCATCCACACCATTGTACTGAAACTGCTCCACAATGTTTTTCTTTATTGTTCAATTGTATGGATTTTCCATCTCATCCTCATTGACCCTTCTACATGCAGCTTGACACTGTTGATTACTACCTAACTTCTGGATATCTTTTCCTCTCTGTGTTTTTGTGAAACTACTCTGTTATGGTTTTAATCCAACCTGTCAGTCCAATCTTTCTGAGTTTTCTTTGGGAATTCATCATGCAAGTTCTACCACTCTTTCCTATGCCTTCTCTCTGTACACTCTTGATGATCTTATCACCTCCTATGGATTCAACTATCATTTCTGTGCAGATGATTCAAAAATCTATTTACCTAGTCCCTTTGCTTCTGAGCTCCAGTTTTGCATCTTTTACTATTTTATATCTATCACTAGATGTCCTGAAGTTATCTCAAATTCAACACATTCAAAATTTCCTATTCTTTTGGTTCCAGGCACCTAGTTTGATAATCCAGAAGTTCCTCCTTGACTTTTTATTCTTAAACTTCCATATCTAATCAGTTTTGAAGTTTTGTTGATGTCACTAAAACATCTCTTGCATCTTTCCCTTTCTCTTTCCACAACCACTCTATTCCAGGACATCCTCCTTTCTCTCTGATTGCACTAGCTTCCCAATTATTTTCCTAAATTCAGTCTCATTCCTTTATAATCTATGGTGAAAAACACCTGCTCCTCCACTTTGCCTCTGCTGCTCTGCATGGTTTCAAGTCCATGGAACAAGATTCCTCTCAGAATAAACTCATAATTTCTAATCTCATCACCGTGCTGTTAACTAACTTATTGACTGATATAACCTCCCTATGCCTCCTTTCCCCTTGACTAGAGTGTGGAATAGCAAACATTTCCCAATGCTTTCTTTTATAGAGGGGCAGAAACTGAACTCTCAGATCTTCCATTTTGCATCTGCTGCTTTGTTTTCAACTCCACAGAATCCTCTGGTGTCCTGTTTCTCCCTCCCCAGCTTTCTTGCCTCTTTTTCTATGTTGTCTCCCCAAATTAGAGTGCAAACTCCTAGAGGTCAGGGACTATATTTTTGTCATGCCCAGCACTTAGCACAGTACCTTGTACATGGTAGGCAATTAATAAATCTTTATTGAGTTGGAAGTTATTATTGCAGTCAAGTCCTGTACTAAACAACGGAAGTAAAAGCAGGACACTGAAGGATCTTATATTTTACTAAGGGAAAACCACATAGGGACAACAGAGTGATGCATGGCCAGGAAAGTCAGACTTCATGGTGGTTGGAATCTCAGGGCATTTATTGCTATATCCTTTCCAGAGATGTCAACATTGGTTTGATTACTGTTCTGAAAGGTAAAGTTAAAAGGTATGGGAAGGGGGTATGACAGGAGAGCAAGATAAAATAAATGCTCATTAATCAGAAACCCAAGGTCTTGGAGTTGGAGCTCGAGTTCCTGAATTGAGGTAGAGACTAGGACAAAGACTAAATGATGGAGAAATGGCCAGGAAACTGCTTAAGTATTAACCCTTTAGTGCCAAGTCTGACTATATTGTACATTCGGTTGCTCTAAAAGTCCTTCACAATCTGGCTCCAGATTTTCTTTCCAAGATTACACAAATCTCACCAAAGTGGAGAGAGTGTTAGTGCATGATTTTCTGCTTGCAGATGATTGTGCCCTCAATATAGCCTCTGAATCTGAGATACAACAAAGTATGGATCAATTCTCTGCTGCCTGTGCTAATTTTGGTCTAATAATTAGCACTGAGAAAACACAGGAGCTGTCAGCCGCCACCACCACATCATCCATATGTGGAACCATCGATTAGAACAAATGGAGAAGTTTTGAATGCTGTTAGATGAGTTCATTTACCTTGGTAGTATACTTTCCAGGGATGTACACATTGACAATGAGATTGATGCACGCACTACCAGATCTGGCTCTAGTTTGAGAGGCTCCAAAGGAAAGTTTAGGAGAGAAGAGGTATTAGACTGACTACCAAACTGAAGGTTTACAGAGCCGTTGTGCTGATCTCATTGTTATATGCTTGTAAAACATGGACAGTCTACCAGCACCATGCCAGGAAACTGAATTACTTCCATTTGAACTGTCTTAGGAAGATTCTGAGGATCACCTAACAGAATAAGGTACCAGACACTGAAGTCCTTGCTCGAGCTGAACTGCCAAATATTCAAATTATGCTTCAGAAAGCGCAACTCTGATGGACTGGCCATGTTGTTAGAATACAAAAAGCATACTTGCTAAAAAGACTATTTTGTGGAGAACTCACATGGGGCAGGAGATCACATGGTGGCCAGAAGAAGCAATACAAGGACACTCTTAAAGTCTCTCTCAAGAACTTTGGATTTGACTGTGCAACATGGGAGACACTGGCGCAGGACCGCTCAGCATAGAGTGCCCACATCAGAAAGGGTGCTGTGCTCTTTGAGCAAAGCAGAATTGAGGCAGCACAAAGTAAATGCAGGATGAGCAAATTTGGGATATCCACCCCAAATATTCACGCAGACTATCTGTATAGCCCAACTTGTGGTAGAGCATTCTGAGTTCGTATTGGTCTGATCAGCCACAGTCAGATATACTGAGATTTCACTTTATCATGGTGATGTCATTTTGGTTCTCTTTGAAGACAAAAGACAACAACCAATCAACCAACACAAATCTCACAATTTCTCACGAATTCTAGATGTGGGAAATAGAGTTGGTGAGATAGTTATGTTATTGCTTCTGTAATACATTCCAGGTCATCCCCTATGTCTGTAACACTTTCTTTCCTCACCTCCATCATAGTTGGAACCCCTAATTCCTTTCAAGGCTTAAATCTAGTGCCACTTCTTTCAAGAGGCCTTTTCCAATTTCCCACTGAAGAAATTAAATAGATTCTGTATCATTTTACAATAGATTCTATTCTGTAAATTGATCCTATTTTGTATTACTGTCCCATTTTATATAATTGCTCAAGTCACATTTCTTTGCCTAGAAGTTCCATTTTCCTGCTAATCACTCTTTTACTCTTGCATCAAGGAAATCTATTATCTTTGAAGGATGCAGGTAGATCCCAGGGAGTCTGGTGTAGAATCTTTATACCATCAAGCTATCCTTTAAAGATTTCTGGTTTGGTATCCAAAGAAGTCTGATCCACTATCTCTAACCTTGCAGGTGGACACAAACAATGAACACTTCTCAGTCATGAGAGGGAAGGAGGGGGTTGTTGCTAGCCTCCCATTCCCAATTTTCAAACAATCATATTGTCCTCATCCCCAAGAAGCAGCCAGTCCTGTATCCAATCATATTATTTTCCTCACCTAACCAGTTGCATTCTTTGTTCTATGCTTACAAAAAGGAGCTGTACCTCCTGCTTTAGGTCATTGGCTTAACTGAGGTGGTCACTTGACCCACTTTACTAACGGGTTCATACCCTGCTAATAAACTGATTAAGCTCAGAATTCTGGTCTCAGTTTTATTTTACTAAATTATTTTTTCTTTTTTTTCAAATTTATTTATTTTTAGTTTACAACATTCAATTCCACAAGTTTTAGAGTGGAAATTCCCCCCACCCCTTCCTCCTCCCCAAGATGGCATGCAATCCGATATAGGCTCTACATATACATTCACATTAAGCATATTTTCACATTAGTCATGTTGCAAAGAAGAATTTTAACCAATGAAATGAACCATGATAAAGAAGAAACTAAATAATAGAGAGAGCAAATAGTATGCTTCAATCTGCATTCAGACTCTGTAATTCTTTCTCTGGATGTGGATAGCATTTCCCATCACGAATCTTTTGGAGTTTTCTTAGAACCTTGCGTTGCTGAGAAGAGCCAAGTCTCTCAAAATTATTCAACTCACACTGTAGCTGTAACAGTGTACAATGTTCTCCTGGTTCTGTTCCCCTCACTCAGCATCAGTTCATATGAGTCTTTCCAGTTTTTCCTAAAGTTCACCTGCTCATCATTTCTTACCACATTATGTATTCCATTACATTCTCATACCACAACTTGTCCAGCCATTTCCAGTTGACAGGTATCCCCTTAATTTCCAATTCTTGATCACCACAGAAAGAGCTGGGGGGCGGAGCCAAGATGGCAGAGTAGAAAGACTCACCTATGCTAGGTCCGAAACCACAGCCCATAGATTTCCTGTAAAAAGAACTCCTGACAAATTCTGGAACAGTGGAAGCCACGCAGCAACACAGTGAAGGAGATTTCCGGTGCAGAGAGCCCTGAAAAACCGACCGCAAATGTACCCCAGACGGGAGCGGAGTCCTGTCCTGCCGAGCGCTCCCCTCCCCCGCCCCGGCCACGAGGAACTGAGAGGAGCGAGCAGAGCCCAGCAGGCGTCTGGGACATGAATCTCTGGGCGGTGAGAAGGTCCCTCCACCCACAGACGCACAGGTCAGTGAGAGAGACGGGCTGAGAGGGGAGCGGGGGATCTCCGGAACTCGGACCCCCTGGGAGGCGGCTACTGCGGCAGAGGCTGAGGCAGCTCAGCCAGAGACTCCCAGAGTGGGCTGGAACTCCACCCCAGCTCCACTACAAAGGATCTCTGTATAAACCCCCTGAGGGAACTGAGCCTGAGAGGCGGCCCTGCCCCCACCTGAGAACCAGCAGATAAGCCCCCATTGAAGAGCAGTCAAGCCTGCCGCCAAAAGCCCTGAGACTGGGGAGCAGCATTTGAATCTCAGACCCCAAGCACTAGCT
>JAQQSK010005222.1:0-46167 GCA_028658325.1 Potorous gilbertii
TTCTTTTATGACTGAGGAATGAAGCTGTTCACACACATGATGGCCAAAAATGCTGGGCCTTTGGAGCTGTTGGAGGTGCCCACCCGGCGACAGGTCAAGGCCGGAGCCCAGGAAGGAGCCCTGGGAGACCCCCAGCGACATCAGAGGCCAGGTATGGGTGGGGCGGGGTCTAGAGTGTCTGTAGAGAATAATATCATTATTACGGTTTTTGACATAGCCTGGGGGGAGAGGGACTATAAAGTTCTCTGCCCCTGGCCCACCTCAGCTCCTGATTTTCAGCGGCAAAACAGTGCAGTGTTTCTCTAATATTTTTTTCAGACCCTAGGGCCTCCCTGCTTACTTGAGGAAAGGTAAAGACCCTTCCTTCCCCCCACCATAAGCAGACCATGCTGCCTGGAGAGCTGCCAGGGGCCTCCAGAAATCTGTTGGAAGAGAAGGAAGGGCCAGGGAAAAGTCAATTCACCGCAGCTGGAAGGGGAGGCTTAGGAGCAGACTAGGAAGAATGAAGGAGGTGGTCTTGTGGGAGCCTTGGAAGGAGGCAGCCTGGGAAGATGGAGATCCAGGGCAGCGAGCCCCCCACCCCCTTCTAGGCACTCATACAGGGTGATGCAGGGGAGGGGGCATTAAGTTGGAAGTCATAGGCCCTGAATTGGAATTTGGGCTCCACCATTTACTGTGTGTGTCATCTCAGTAAAGTCACTTCTTCTGGGCCTCAGTTTCCTCATCTATAATGGGCTAGAGGCCTCTAAGGACACTCCCAGCTCAACCTATGACCCCCAAGGTCCTTTTATAAAGCAGGTACAATCTATTCCGTGGCTAATGGGACAGCCACCCACTTTCTTACCAGCCTCTAGATCCTGAGTGCCAAGGCTAATTTGTCGCTGACCACCTTTTATTAGATACCTGCGCTCTGCCTCCGTCCCCAAGCCCTTGACTCTTCTGTAGAATTTTACTAGATCATCCACTTCCCTCTCTGCTCTAGTGAGTATTTGGTACATCTATGCCTCTCCTCAAGAGGTAACCACATGGCTTGGTGGATAGAGTCCCAGGTCTGGAGTCAGGAAGACCTGAATTCAAATCCTGTCTCAGACACTTATTAGCTGTGTGACCCTAGGCAAGTCACTTCACCCTGTTTGCCTCAGTTTCCCATCTGTAAAATGAGAGAGAAATGGCAAACCACTCCAGTATCTCTGCCAAGTGAGATCAGGAAGAGTCAGACACAATTGAACAACAATGCCTCTCTTTCCATCCCCCCACCCTAACCATCTTCTCATCCTGTCCATGTCTCTAGAAACCCTCCACCCAAGATCCATTAATTAGGAATTCTTCCTAATACACATGCACACACATACACACACATACATGTCCCATCCGTGAGTAATATCACGATTCATATTGAAACTAAAATCTTGTAATAATGACAGCTAGTATTTATGCAACACTTTAAGGTTTGTAAATCACTTTGCATTAATAATATTATCTCATTTGATCCCTCACAACAACTCTGGGAGGTAGGTTGAGGTTCTTATTATCCCATTTTACAGGTGAGGACACTGAGGCAGGCAGTTTTTTTTTCTTCAAGTTATTTATTTGCTCACAGTCACCCAGCTGATAAGTTTCTG
The DNA here is from genome assembly GCA_028658325.1 of Potorous gilbertii. Taxonomy (NCBI): domain Eukaryota; kingdom Metazoa; phylum Chordata; class Mammalia; order Diprotodontia; family Potoroidae; genus Potorous; species Potorous gilbertii. The sequence goes on from JAQQSK010005222.1 coordinate 1,623, forward strand.
AGGCCAGGTTTACACTCAGGTGTTCTGACTCTGGATTCACAGCTCTCAGCTGATTCTTTTTATTTTTTAAATTTTTAATTAATTTTATTTATTTTCAGTGTTCTACAATCACTACAATATAACTTAGATATTCCCCCCTTTCTCCCCGCTACCTCCTCCCTCCCTCCCCGAGATGGCATACAATTTTATATAGGCTCTACACATACATTCCTATTAAATACATTTTCACTATAGTCATGCTGTGTAGAAGAATTAAAATGAATGGGGGAAACCATATAACAAACCAAAACACAATACACACACAAAAAATGATCTGCTTCATTCGTCGATTGAATTCCATAGTTCTTTCTCTGGAAGTAGAAGGCATTTTGCCTTAAAAGACCATTGGGAATTTTTTTAAGTCCTTGCATTGCAATAAAGTTCCAAGTCTACCAGAAAAAACTCTCGCACGATGTGGTCATTGCTGTGCACAAAGTTCTCCTGGTTCAGCTTCTTTCACTCAGCATCAGATCATATATGTCTTTCCAGGCCTCTCTGAAGTCTTCCTGTTCATCATTTCCTATAGCACAACAGTATTCCATTACATTCATGTACCATAGTTTATTCAGTCATTCCCCAATTGATGGGCATCCCCTTGATTTCCAGTTTTTGGCCACTACAAAAAATGCTGGTATAAATATTTTTGTACATGTGGGACCCTTTCCCATTTTTATGATCTCTTGGGCATACAGTCCTAGAAGCGATATTGCTGGGTCAAAGGGTATGTATATTTTTGTAGCCCTTTGGGCATGGTTCCAAATTGCTCTTCAGAATGGTTGGATCAGCTCATAGCTCCACCAACAATGAATTAGTGTTTCAACTCTCCCACATCCTCTCCAACATTTATCATCTTCCTGTTCTGTCATGTTTGCCAACCTGATAGGTGTGATGTGGTACCTCAGAGTTGTTTTGATTTGCATCTCTCTAATCAATAGTGCTTGAGAGCATTTTTTCATATGATTATAGATATCTTTAATTTCTTCCTCTCTCAGATGATTCTGTGAGAGGCATAGAGTCTAGGAATATAGCCAGGATAGCGTTAATGACCTCTGCATTTATCAGACTGTACCTGAAGGACAGGGTTCAGGTCTGGGGGCCATGTTTCAAGAAGGACATGCCCACCTAGAGGATAGCAAAGGACCTTTGAGATGCTGCCAAAGGAAGGTCAGTGGAAGGAACTAAGGGGGCAGGAGTAGGGATGGGGAGTAGACATGTCTAGGATTTGGAAGGCTGACTCATTAAACAGGGATCAGTGGGAAAAGGGCTGAATTTTGACCTTCAAGATCTGGGTTTGAATCTTGAGTTTGCCACTTGGGCTCTAAGACCTGAGGTGAGTGAATCATTTAGCCTTTCTGTGTCTTGGTTTCCTGATCTATGAAGTGGAGGGATTAAATTAGAGGACCTCTGAGACAGGCATCTAAATCTATGATTAATCAGCCAACAAAATTTTATTGATGCCTACTATGCACCAGACAGGATGCTAGACTACAGGGATACAAAATCAAAAAGGTCTTCCATTCTATTGTTGGAGACAATAGCGCAAGCGTACAATATAATATTGGAAAGAGGTCTCCACTGGAGCATCCCATGAATGTATGCTTGATCCTATGTACAGATATTAGGTTTACCAAATTTGTAATGACATGGAGCTGGGAGGCATGACATTGTGGATGAGGATCAGGATGCAGAAAATAAAAACAAAACAAAGCCATGCTGAAAAATTGGGGCAAATCTAGCACAATGGAACTTAGTAGAATTCAATATATAGTTTTCCACTTGGGTTAAAAAAATCACTTTCACAAGCACAAGATGGGGGAAGATGGTGATTCATCTGAAAAAGAACCAATATATGCTAATGAATTGTAATCCCAAGATGAGTCAACAATGTAACATGGTGGCCAAGAAAGGGTACTGCAATAATAGAGGCACCATGCAGGCATCAACAAAGAGGTGGGAGCCCTGGTGAACTCTTTCTTTTAAAAAAAAATTAATTAATTTTAAATTTTCAACATTCATTCCACAAAGTTTTGAGTTCCAAATTTTCTCGCCATCTCTCCCCTCCCCTCACCCCAACACACTGTGCATTCAGATTACCCCTTCCCCCAATCTGCCCTCTCTTCTATCATGCTCCTCCCTTCCTTTATCCCCATCTCCTCTATTTTCTTGTAGGGCAAGATAGATTTTTATACCCTATTACCTGTATTTCTTATTTTCCAGTTACATGCAAAAACAATTTTTAACATCAGTTTTTAAAACTTTGAGTTCCAACTTCTCTCCCTTCTTCCCTCTCTCTCCACCCATTCTCACTCAGAAGGCAAGCAATTCAATATAGGTTATACATGTGTAGTTATGCAAAAGACTTCTGTAAAAATAGTGTTGTGAAAGACTATATTTCCCTTCATCCTATCCTGCCCCTCATTTATTCTATTCCCTCTTTTGACCTTGTCCCTCCCCAAAAGTGTGTTTACTTCTAATTACCCCCTCCTCCCATTTGCCCTCCCTTCTATCATCCCCCCCACACACCACTTATCCCCTTCTCCACTACTTTCCTGTAATGTTAGAAAGATTTTCATACCAAATTGAGTGTGCATGTTACACCCTCCTTAAGACAAATGTGATGAGAGTAAGCTTCACTTTTTCCCTCTTACCTCCCCTCTTTCCCCCTTCATTGAAAAAGCTTTTTCTTGCCTCTTTTATGAGTTTGCCCCATTCCATTTCTCCCTTTCTCCTCCCAATCTATTCCTTTCTCATCCCTTAATTTTATTTTTTTTAAGTTTTCTTCCCTTCCTATTCAACTCACTCTGTGCCCTTCATCTATATGTATATATAATCTCTCCAACTACCCTAATAATGAGAAAAGTCTCAAGAGTTATAAATATTATCTTTCCATGTAGAAATGTAAACAGTTCAACTTTAGTAAGTCCCTTACAATTTCTTTTTCTTGTTTACCTTTTCATGCATCTCTTGATTCTTGTGTTTGAAAGTCAAATTTTTTATTTAGTTCTGGTCTTTTCCTCAAGAACGCTTGAAAGTCCTCTATTTCACTGAATGACCATTTTTTCCCCTGAAGTATTATATTCAGTTAGGTGATTCTTGCTATAATCCTAGTTCCTTTGACTTGTGAAATATCATATTCCAAGCCCTTTGATCCCTTAATGTAGAAGCTGCTAGATCTTGTGTTATCCTGATTGTATTTCCACAATACTTGAATTGTTTCTTTCTGGCTGCTTGCAATATTTTCTCCTTGACCTGGGAACTCTGGAATTTGGCTAAAATATTCCTAGGAGTGTTTCTTTTCAGATCTCTTTCAGGAGGTGGTTGGTAGATTCTTTCAATATTTATTTTACACTCTGGTTCTAGAATATCAGGGCAGTATTTCCTGATAATTTCAAGAAAGATGATGTCTAGGCTCTTTTTTTTGATCATGGCTTTCAGGTAGTCCCATAATTTTAAAATTATCTCTCCTGGATCTATTTTCCAGGTCAGTTGTTTTTCCAATGAGATATTTTCCATTGTCTTCTATTTTTTCATTCCTTTGGTTTTGTTTTGTAATTTCTTGATGTTTCATAAAGTCATTAGCTTCCATCTGTTCCATTCTAATCTTTATGGAATTATTTTCTTCAGTGAGCTTTTGGATCTCCTTTTCCATCTGACCCGTTCTGGTTTTTAGGGCATTCTTCTTGTTGACTTTTTGGATTTCTTTTGCCATTTAGGTTAGCCTATTTTTTAAAGTGTTATTTTCTTCAGCATTTTTGGGGTCTCCTTTAGCAAGAAGTTGACTCATTTTTCATAATTTTCTTACATCGCTCTCATTTCTCTTCCCAATTTTTGCTCTACTTCTCTTCCTTGATTTTCAAAATTCTTTTTGAGCTCTTCCAAGGCCTGAGACCAATTCATATTTTTCTTGGAGGCTTTGGATAGAGAAGCTTTGACTTTGTTTTCTTCTGTTTGCATGCTTTCATCTTCCTTGTCACCAAAGTAAGATTCTATAGTCTGATTCTTTTTCCAGTTTTTGCTCATTTCCTCAGCCATTTACTTGACTTTTGAGCTCTTTGTCAAGGTAATTCTCTGCTTCCAGTGGGGTTGGAGGGTGTGCTGTCAGCTGCTGGATCCCCCCACTCCAATCTGTAGGCCTAGAGCTCCAGAAACAGTTCGTGCTTCTGCCCCTGCTGCTGCAGGTTCCTCAGCCCATTCTGCCACCCTGACACTGGGCTGGACTACTTCACTCTCCTACACTGGTCCCACAGGCTTTTTCCACTGACCTTCCAGTTTATCCTTAGGTAATTTTGGGGTCATGAAATCTGAAAACCACCACAGGCACCTGAGATTCAGTCCCCGCCAAGGCCTGTTCAAGTCCTGTCTATACTGGCATGACCTACACTTGACTGTGCTCTACTCCGAGTGTGACATGATAGACACTTCCTGGTGACCTTCCAGGCTGTCATGGGCTGAAGATTTGCTTCACTCCATCATTCTGAAGGTTCTGCAGCTCCAGAATTTCTTTAGAGCCATTTTTTTTGCAGCTATTTGGCTGGGTTTAGCAGGAGCACTCTAGAAAGTATGTGCTGTTACTCTACCATCTTGGCTCCCCACACCTTTCCCTTTTCTAGACTCCATCTGGAGCACTGTGTTCAGGATTGAAGTCAGGGTCACATTAGACAAAAGATGTTGATGGGCTGGAGGGGCTATGGAGGAAGGGAAGGCCAATGGTGAAGAGCCCAAGATCACACTATCTGGAGATTTGTTGAAGGAAATGAAGACATTTAACTTGCAGAACAGAAGACTTAGGGGAAATGCGATAACTGTTTATGAGTACTTGAAGTGCTATTATGAGGAAGATAGCTTGCACTAGTTCTGCTTGACCACAGAGGAGATGTCTGAGAGCAGTTGGGTAGACATAGCCAAAAAGCACATTTCCACTTGACATAAGTAAAAACAATTCAAGGACAATTCCCAAAATGGAATGAGTTATCTCCGGAAGGAGTGAGTTCTCTTTCATGGGGTTTATCCCAGGACCCCAATCCTTCTTTGAGAAGGAGGAGAGCAAAATGGACCAATCTTCCCCCTCTGAGAACAAGGGTAGGGGGGTAGCCAAATACCCTCTATTAATGTCCCATTCCAACAGCTCCTCTTTGGAAATGAGCAAACCATGACGTTTCAAGTTCAGCCTGACTTAGTAGGTGGTTTCTCGGTGGCTGTAAGCCTGGGAAGAGTATGTAAAGCCATTCTGAGGACAGAGACAGAGGCCCTGCTGGAATGACCCCTAATGAAAAATGATTTCCCTCCATGGGAAAAACTAGAGTGGCCTCCTCCCTGTTCAGGCTGCCTTTTCAAAGGTTCTGAGGGGATTCCTGGCAGGATGTGGGTTGAGGGTTGGAAGCAGGCTTCTTTGAATGACTATGTTTGGTCTAGTTGCTAGCACACAAAATGACATTCTAAGGTGGGGCTGGGGGAAGAGTTGAGCATTTTGAGACCTAGGGCAGCTAGGTGACCTTGGAGTCACAAAAATCTGTGTTTGAATCCTTCCTCAGAGATTTACTACATATATAACCTTGGGCAAGTCACTAATCTCTTCCCCTCAGTTTTATCACCTTAAAATGAGGGAATTGCATTTGATGGCTTCTGAGGTCCCTTCCTAAGATCCCATGACCTTGAGCTAAAGAAAAGAGGGAAGTAATGGCCAAAAGTCATGACCTATTTCTTGGTCAAGATTGTAGTTACTACTTCCTCCCCATCACCAATTTTTCTTGGGCACTGGGAAAATTGGCTCCCACCCTTGACTGGGCAAGGGGAAAACTAACCTTTCAAGATTCAGTTAAATTCCATCTTCTCCACTAGCTTTCCCTGATCATCCCAAACCAAAGTGACCTTTCCCTTTTCTGATCTTAAGTACTTCTCTCACTTATGAAATGGGAGACATGGGAGAGAGATGGGAGGAATCTTGGATTTTTACTTCCTACTTTCATGGTTGAAGAAGCTGGAAAAAAGATTTGAACTGAATAAGAAAGGAGAAGGAAATTTTGAAGGTGACTTGAAGGTCTTTACACTAGTAACTAGGTCAAATTTGCATTTGGGGAGGGGAAAATCTGATGACATGTAGGTGATATTGAGGAAGCCAGATTCTACATGGAAGAGGAGCAAACAGAAAGCTAGGGAAGGGGGATATAGAGAGATTAAGAAGGATAAAGGAGAATTAGGGAGTAGGATCTGAAGAGGAAGACTCAAGAAGGAAAAGGTAGTTGGCAAGACAGGACAAGTTAACTAAGAAAAGGAAAATGCAGTAATGAGAAGATAAGGCTCATTGAGAGAGTGGCTTGTTGGGTGGGGTAAATTGGGGAAACAGGTAGAAGAAAAGACTCCTGGGAAGGTGGATTATGTTTTTCAGACCAAGGAAAATGAGTTGACTGGGGACATCAGGTTATTAAGAAGTGATAATTACTTGCAAATGTTTTAACCAACTGCTTAGAGTTGAGGTTCAATCACTCACAGCTAGTTAAAAATAAAACAAAACCAAGGACAAAAATCTTGATCATCTCATAGAATAGGAGAAATTGTGCCATGACCATCATTAAATGTGCAGATGCTTTTATTTCTGCCACAGCCAAATAACCATTATCTGTGTCCAAGTGTAAGCTGATCTACCTCCTGGGAAAGGTGAAGCGACCCAAAGCATGCCTCTCCAAACTCTAGGTTGTTAGTATTCCTAGGGGAAACACCATTGAGTCTTCAATGGGGAAAAACAATGGGAAATGGAGTAGATAATCATTGTCAAGATGTCTGGGAGTGGAAAAGTACTATACATGAGAGACAGGACAGGTCAAGGGCAGCTGTACAATTAGAGTTTAAAACCAGAATTGGAGCTCCTCATGTCGAGAAAGGAGATGGATCCTCTGAGGAGGGTGAAGCGCCTTTTCTCCCAAGAAGGAGAGAGTAGAACCTTGGAAGTCATTGGGTATGAGTCCATCAGTAAGCAAGGGTAAAGGGAAGAAGGGAAGATCATTCTCTGCTCAGGTTTACTAAGGCACCTTGACAACAACAACAGACAGATCTGTTGTCTTCCTGGGAAATGGATGACAGAGAACCTCCCAAGACCTATCCAAACAGTTGACAGCTACCTGAAAATGTCAGAATGACCCTCACAAGTACTGGCACAGGTTCTGAAGCCTTGGTTAAGAAACTAAAGACCCTGGGGACACAAGGTGTTTCCCCTGGTAATTTGTCCATTAAAAGCAAATGATGCAAAGGAGCAAAATGAATTTGGGAAGTGAATACCTGGCTAAGAAGGAAAATGGTAGCTGAATATGGGATATGGACCTCTGGACCATGGCTTAAAATCATAGGGATGACCAATTTTGAGTCAAAGATAGAATACAACATAACAAAGCCTGGGAAGACTGCATTAGCCAGGTGAATGTGTAGGTCTAATCAAAAGACCCTTAAACTAAAATGGGGGATGAAGGATGGGGGAGGGAAAAAACTACTTATGTAGATGACCCACATAAGCTACCCCAGAGATTAGCTATAATGAAAAAAGACTAACATTTAAGATACATAGAAGTTGATGATGTAAGTCCAAGAAAGAAGCCAGTACTAAAAATCCATGACCCCAAATGCCTTTAAAATGTCTGAACTATATGATCAAAGTTTGAGTAATATACAAGAAGAACTAAAGATTCTAACTCAAGTAGATAAATTTTACCTGAAAAGTATCATGGGGCTATATGATTGTGATGGAATATTATTGTGCATGAGCAGGATGATTTCAGAAAAACCTGAAAAGACTTACATGAACTGATATAAAGTGAAGGGAGCAGAACCTGGAGAATACTGTACATAACAACAGCAATATTGTCCAATGAACTGTGAATAACTTAGCTATTCTCAGCAATACAATGATCCAAGAAAATCCCAAAGGACTAATGATGAAGCCCACTATCCACATCCAGAGAAAGGACTGATATTGTTTGAGTACAAACTGAAGCATGCTATTTTTCACTTTTTCTTTTTTTTCTTTTATTCAAAACTCAGGGAGGGGAGAAGAGAGGGAAGGATATAATTTGGAACTCAAAACTTAAAAAAGTCAAATGTTAAAATTGTTTTGACATGTACTTGGGGAAAAATAAAACACATTACATTAGAAAAAATTATCAGAGGGATCAAGTGGTATGAAATCTATGACTTTTTTTTTAAGTGCAGGGAGTTTATTGAAGATTCATATGTCAACTGCCATTCTGCACTAGGTGAGGGGGAAAGGAACACTGGGTAAGGAGAAGCACTATTGATTCAGAGTGTAAGAATCTTTATGGGTCAGTTGCCAAGTGTGAAGATTCAGGATAAGTCCAGGCATTCAGTTGATTGACATCCTCTGTAAGTCAACAGAGCATACACGGGCATTTATTTTCTTCACTAAGTTGACAGTAGCATCCTTGTCTTCCATTGTCAGTTTTGAATCAATACAGGCTTTCAGCATTCTGTCATTTTTTATAATTGCTCGGTTATCCATATTTTTGCTCATTGTATCTATATATTGTTCAGATGCACCATTAATAAATACAAAGACATCCTTTGTCATAGGTGGGCATAGTGTGCAGTCAAATGCTTCGCTGGCTTGGGAGCAGGTACTAGTTGGGAAGTCTGCAGACTACTCACTGGGAACTCCAACAGCATGGCAATATCACTGAACAGCATGAAGACTGCTATTGACTTCATGGTGCAAGTATGAGTAGATGGGCATTTCTTATTCAAAAGAAATAGAATAGGTTGAGAGTGTGGGGGCATATTAAGAAGGTATACTCATGTGAGGAAATCCAGGAAAATGTAGCAGGTGGGGGAAAGAGGAAGAAGGAAGCATAACTGAGGGAATTTGGCTGAAGATGAACAGAAAGAGAAACAAAATTGGAAATTCTATCATGAACCTGATTCTTTATGATAGGAAAAAAAAACCCTGGTTATTAGGTTGAAATAATGGGAACCCTGTAAGGGAAGTGGCTGTTTCTTCCTAGAGACTGTGACAGAGGAGAGGAAATCTGGCACCCTAGATCTTGGAAAAGCTACTTTCAAGGGATTAATTGGATCCTATGCAACATTGCAAGTCAAAATGCTACAGGGGAAGTTAGCCCAGAAGGGATGCGAGATGCTCAAGAATGAATTTTGAAGACACAATTCCAATAAGGAGGAAAAATGGGATGTCTATGAAGATAGCAATGTGAATTCAAAGGAAACTCCCCAACCAACTCTGATCCTAAAAAGAAATATCCAGAAGATGGAATTATGGCTAAATAACAGAGGATGAAAATAAGAGTGTGGCAGAGCCCTGCAAAAATAGTGTCAGGAATGCTAAAACCCAGAATCAGCTAAGGCTGACAAGGGGCACTCTAGACCAATAGAAAAGATTTTAAAATTTCAATCAGGAGAAAAAAAGAATCAAAGAGACTGTTGCTGGGCTAGTGGGACAATGCTAACAGACAACAGAGAGAAGGCCAAGCTGCTCAGCTTTGATTTTCTTTTTTTTCTCTGAAAATTTCACAACAAAAGTGACTAATGGGGGTTTGATACCAAGAGCATGTGGAAACCAACTCAAATTGACCAATTGTTCAATTTTCATTACAAGCATTTACATGTAAGAAATTGGCAAATGCTACAAATTAAGGCTTGATTTATAGTTCTGTTGATTGTCTAGACTTAAGAAATCAATGGAGGAAATGTTAGCAGTACATATTAAACTTAAGTGTGCCAGGTGTACATTTTTGGAAAGTTGGTTGTTAAACCTTTACCAGAACATTCCTGATTGATAGTTGGGAGATATAAAGTGATAGTAAGAGAATCCCAGACTGTCCTTGACGAATTCAAGTTCCCTGACTCAGATGAAAGATATCCTCAGATATGGAAAGAATTGGCAGATGGGACTGCTAAGTCCCTCCCAGTGATTTCAGTGGCATATAGGCAAATGATTAAAAAAAAAATTTCCTTTGGTGGAAAATGTTACCATGACATAATTTAAGGTTTAATCTGCATTATGAAGACTTTAATTAAGTTATTAAGACTAGACTTTCTTAAGTATAGACACTATAAATCAAGCCCTCATTTGTAACTTTTGCTTCCAAGGTGTAAACTCTCTTGCTGAAAATTTAACAATTAGCTCTTGGGAGCTGGTTCAAACTGGCTTCTACACCACTACCCGCTCCAATGACATCTGAAAGATCATAGAAAATGGGAGCAGTGTCACAAGACTGGAGAAAGACAAATATCTACTTTGAAAAAATAAATAAATAAAAGGGAATAGAACAATGTCTGACAATTATGGGCCAGTTAGCTTGACTTAAATTCTTGGGAAAATTCTGAAACAAATCAGTAAAACGATGTTGGTGACCATCTAAACAGAAAGGGAGGCAATAATTAAGAAGAGGTCATTCCTAACCTCATTTTCTTTTTTGGATAGAACTACTAACCTGGTAGATAGCAGGAATGTTATGGGAATATTTTATTAAATTTTCAGCAAAGCTTTTGTCAGCTCAAACAATTTTTTTGTAGAGCAAATGAAAAATATAGATTAGATGATAATACAAGTAGAGGGTTACAGAATTTTTTAGAAGGCTGGATTCAGAAAGTTAATAGTTCAGTGTCAACATAGTAAGAGAACTCCTGTGGAATGCCCGGTGGAATGATCTATGCTACGCCTTGTGATGTTTAAAAATTTTTATCAGTGACTTGGATAAAGGCATAGATAGCATAAGCACCAAGTTTTCTGCTAATCCCAAAATATCTTCAGTCCCATATTTTCCCTTTTGTTTATCTTTCTGTTAGACTTGTCCAAAACTAAAAAGGAGATATTGAAGTCTCCTGTCATTATTGTGTTAAATTGTATCATATTGTGTCAATATCTTCTTGAAGCTCAGATGTTCCCTTTATGAATTTGGATGCTAAAGCATTTGGTATATATAAGATGATAATTGATATTAATTTATTGTTTATGTTCCTTTCAGCATGATATAGTTTCCTTGTTTATCTCCTTTTATTTTTGAATGGCTGTTTTTGCTTTGTCAGATAACATGATCACAACTCTTGCTTTTACTGGATTCACTTGATTCATAGTAAATTTTCTCCCTCATTGGTTCAAAAGGATCATGACAGGTCTAAGTGTTGGGCTGAATCTAATCAGGTGAAACTCAGTGGGGATAAATGTGAAGTGTTACATTTGGGTACAAAAAAATACCCCCTCAAAAATATACAATAGGGAAGGCATGACTGAATAGCAACTGTTCTGAAGAAGATCTGAGGGTATTAGAAGACTCCAAGCTCAGCACAAATTGGCAGTAGGGTACAGTTAACAAAAAAGCTAATGAGATCTTGAACTGTATTAGGAGGTGTGAGAGTCCTACTGTCCTTTGCCATCACCATATCTCATTCTGAATACCGTGGTCAGTTCTGGGTGATACAGTTTAAGAAGATTGATAAACTAGAGAGGAGAGAAATTCAGTTAGTAAAGGGTCATGAATTTTGTCATATAAAGATTGAAGGAATGGGGTGTGTTCACTCTGGAAAGGGAAGGATTCAGGAGGGAACATGCTAGCTGTCTTCAGATATCTGAGGGACAAAATTGAGGAGAGATGAGGCAGAACAGTACAACTGGGGAGGGTTGCTAAGAGGCCAATAGGGGTTTGAGGTCATAAATAGCTTCCTAACAATGAGAGGTGGAGGGCTACCCCTGCCTGGAGGTCTTCAAACAGAGCATAAAGGACCCCTTCTGAGGTTTTGGAGAATGGATTCCTTTGTACAGATGTTGGCTGAGGTCCCTGCCTATTCTCACATTCTGTGAGTCTGTAAATAGAGAATGTCAGAGCTGCGAAGGTCCTTACAACACAGAATGTCAGGTTTGGAGGGGCCTAAGCAATCATGTCCATTTTGACCTTAATAGCTGTGTGACATTGGGTGAGTCTCTTAATTTCTCTGAGTCTTATTTCCTCATCTGTCAAATGAGGATGATAACACTGGTCATTTTTGAAGAATCAGGTGGAGAGAAATGACTCACGCAAGATCTCACAATGATTCAGTGGCGGAAGTGAGATTTGAACCCATGAACAAGACACATGGCAAACAAGAAAATGTAGACCTGCGGTCATCTTTAGTGAAAAGATGGTTCATTTGTCCAAGTCCTTTCCACATGAAAGGTAGACTAAGCTCCATGGTTCTTAATGGTCCCCAGTGAAGAGAGCTACCCTGAATGTAGATTGGGGGAGAAGAGGTATGGAGAGCTTTTCTGAGATGAACTGAAACCAAGTATCTTTGTTGAGCTTCTGGAGAGAGCAGCAAGGGCCCCCTCCCCCAGAGATGGTTAAACCCATCCCCTTCCCAACCCATCCGTGAGCATATACCTCTCTCCCTCTACCCCATTGCTTTCTGAAGGCATTTAACTCTGGAAGCAGCACGTAGCCATAAGGAAATTTGGAACCTTCCACGAAACGCTTCCTTTTACTTGAACGTTTGCTTTGCACCGATTTCCCTCCCTCCCTGAGCTGACCCCGGAGTCTCTACTGGAGTTAGAGCCTAGTTAGCCCCAGCCTGGGGAGATGGAATAAAAAGGGAATAGGTTGGAAGAATGCGATTAGAAGGGTTTAGGGGAATGGGGAAGGGAAGATGCACGATTCTGGGGTGCCTAAGAATTGGGACATCTGTGGTCAGTTTTGATATTCGGTCTGATCCCCCCAGGGCCTTGGGAGAGCCCATGTTAATGCATGGGGACAAAGTTCATCAGAAGCTGGGCCTAACAGCATCCTTGAGAACACATCTCATCGCTTCTGGAAGTTCCTGGTTTCCTTCACTCTCTTCCTAGGTTCTATGGTTGACAGCAAATCAGGGGCTGTCTTCCCCCAGCTCCAACAGCTGGGCCTCGAGGCCCAGCAGCTACTCTGAAGGAACAGCAGGGAGAGCTGTGACCACTTGTTGATTCATGCAAGGTGAGAAATTCCATGGTAAACAGAAAGTGGGCTAGAGCAGCATTCTGGGGGGGCAGGAATCAAGTGTTCACCCTGCAGGGGCTGCCCAGGCGGGCTGCTCCAAAGAAGGCTGATCTCAGGGCCCTTTTTTCCATACAGAGCTGATCAGGAGGGCCAGAGGCTATGGACTCAGGGGTTTTTATTGGTTAATTGATTTCTTTCTTAGTAACCCTGCATTCAACTCTATTACACAAACTGGCACCATCATCTCAGCTTTGCCCTAAGGGCCAGTGGGTGGCACACACACATACTAACACACACATACACAGTCTTAGGACAGGTTGCTTCAATGTCTCTCAGAATTATATTATTATAACAAGTACAACAAAATCGGATTTTACCATTAAATAGTACAGAAGGCAGACCCAGGTTTACCGTACAAGCATTAAAAATACTCTGGACACTCAAGCGAATTACAGTGCAAAGCCTATTTTCACCACCCAACAAGAGACAGGGGGACAGGGGTGGAAGTTTTCAAAAGACTTGGGGGCAGGGTTGGTATCTGGGCACCGAAATGGAAGGGGATCCTTTGGCTGGGCAGGGGGAGAAACCTGGCCACTTGTCTCCTGCCATCAGCAGCATGTTGGGCCCTTCCTTCCTGTTCTTGTTGCCGTGTATAGGGGTGGCCCTGTTCTACTTTCTAGGTGGAGATCAGGGTCTGAGCCCCTGCCTCTGCTGGGCATGACTGATGGGGGCACAGTGCTAGGTGGGAGCCACATGACAGGGAAGAAGTCACTGTTTCTGCTGGTATCCTTCTAGCTGGCAGGAAGGGCCACATAAGGGGGTGGTCCCTGGGACAATGGGTTTTACAGATTTCCCAAAAGGCCAAGGTTAGGATGTTTGAAGAAAACAGGGTCATTTAGAAGGTGGTGACTATGCCTTTTTCTCCAGGGAACAGAGCAAGAAGGTACATAGGGGAGAATTTAGGTGAGCGCTTCATAACGGCTCCCTATGTCTACAGGAAACCTTCCTAGGAGCAGGCCATGGGCCTGGTGGCATCAGGGCTGGGTGACCTTCCTGCAACAAACCCCATGGCAACCAATGACCTTTTCTTTCTTCCTCTTAGAAATTATTTCCACATCCCAGTAAACAGTTCAAAGTAACAAGTGCTTTCTTATCTGCTTACAGCAAACTGGAGGCAATGGATAGGTCCTGCTTCCTAAATCTTTTCACTTAACAGTCATTTTCTATAACAAAAGAACCTGATGCTAACTGCACTGTAGGTAGAGAACTGGGCCAGGGGAAACTCAGAGAGAATGACACAGCTGGGAGGGCCCTGAGATCAGATGTTAGAACACAATATCAGAGTTGGGAAGGCCCTTAGAACATAGAATGTAAGATCTGGGAGGGGTTTTAGAACATAGAATGTTAGAGCTGGAAGGAGCCTTAGAACACAGGATATCAGAGCTGGGAAGGGTCTTAGAACACAATGTCAGAGCTGAAAGGAGCCTTAGAACATAGAATGTCAGAGCTGGGAGGGGCCTTAGAACAGAGAAGGTCAGAACCACAAGGCGCCTTAGAAGAGTATCAAAGCCACATGGAAACTTCGCACAGTGACAGACTGATCACAGCATGTGGCAGCTGGAAGGGGCCTTCCAATTGAGTGCCAGGAACAGAATGCAAATGTTGGGGGTAGGAGGGGAACAGTAGAATATAGAATATAAGAGTTGGTAGAGCCATCAGACTGTCAAGGCCTTAGATGATATAAAAAATAATGTCATTTGGGTGGAAAAGCACCTTAGGGGTCATGCAATCCAACCTGTCTCATCATTCCAAGGAAGAAACTGAAGACAAGAGCGGAAATGGCTGACTTTGAGCTAATGCCCTACTACATGTGCTCCAGTCAAGGCAAGCCTTCTGGTCTCCTTCAGCGATCTCTGTACCTCTCTGGGCACTTTCACCCTTAATGTTAGGGTGAAAGAGCTCTATCCTTTTGCCCCCCACCCCTCTCTATGAACCTCAAATACACAGAGCTGTCCTGCAAGGAAAACTTTTGATAAAGATGGTACCCATTCAATGGACCTGTGTGTGGACTTTACTGGGAGGTCTTTGCACCCTTCTCACTGGACTCTGTTCCAAGGGACTTCATATCACTAGGAACTGGATCTCCCTAAAGTCATGGTCCTGTTGTGTCCTTGGCCTGATACTGTCACCTACAAGTCCCATCCCAGGCTGCGAAAGAGAGATAGGGTCTAGCAATGGCAGGGAGCAGGAAGATGTGGGAGGGTAATGGGAGACATCCTTTGGCTTTCAAAGGGTGAGAGGACACTAATCAGGAGCAGAGTCTGTCAGGCACCAGAGGAAGCAGGAGCCCAGAGCCAAGCAGGTGGATGGCTTTCCTGGTCTGATAGTGCTCCACTGGGCTATCACTAAGGAAGGGATACACTCCCTGTCTTAAGGAGTCAAGTACTCTTTGGTGGATAGAATGCAGACCTTGGAAAAGGGAATAGGGAAGAATAAAGGCAGGGGATGTTGGGCAGGAGGAAAGGGGAAAGTGCATTCTCTGGGGATTCAGTCTGAAATGAATCCTAGAACATACATAGAATGCTAGAAGAGGCCTCAGAACACCGGCTAGAGAAGGAAAAGACCTTAGAACACAGAACGTTAGAGTGGCTTTAAGGGACCTTAGAACACAGAACGTTAGAGGGGCTTTAAGGGACCTTAGAACACAGAATGTTAGAACTGGAAGGAACATCAGAACATAGAATGTTGAAGCATGAAGGTGCCCTAGAACACTGGAAAAAGAAGGTTGGCATTTGAAGGGAACCTTAGAACACAAGATTTGGAGCTGGGAGGGACCTTGGAGGTCACTGGGTCCGGCTCCCTCATTTTACAGAAGAGGAAACTGAAGCTCAGAGTGGGGAGGGACTTGGTCTGAGGTCACACAGCACCTCACTGTCCTCGCCCAGGTTCTCCCATTCCTTCCATGATGTTTTTTGGAACGTGGGTCCTATGTACACAGCAGTCAGCAACTGAAACTCATCCCCCCCTCCCTCCCCAAGCCTGGGTTTGACAGCTCAGTCTCCTTCCTCCCCTGGGTCTCAGGGCTCCCTCTCTCTAGAAAGGAGGGGCCCTCGCAGTGAGGCTGGCGAAGCCCTGCCCAGAGTCTGGTACTTCAGGCCAGAGATACTCCATGGGGGCCTGGAGTCAGTGTTGGGATGGGAGGATTCCAGGGAGCTGCTTTGGGCCCATTCTCCATGGCGCCCATCAATATGGCCTCCATACAGATTCGTCCATTCTTCCGGGGGTGGTCATGGCTGTTGGGGAGTTGCTGTGGCTGCCATCAGCTTCAACGCCATCGCTCTGGTTGGCCAGACTGGGGTTCATTAGGTTGTTCCCTGGGCCAGTGCTGGTGCAGGAGGAGAGCATGCGGGTGGGGGAGCGCTCCCCACCGGCCACCATGGAGAACTGGTAGGAACTAGAGGAGGTGCCGTAATACAAGTGGTAAGGTGAAGGATTGGTCTGGAAGGGCCCGCTCTGGTTCTGGGTGGAGCCTGGGTAGGGAGGGGGGAGGTATGTGTGGTGGAAGCGGGTGGCCGTAGGCATGCTGGTCATGCTAATGCCACCAATGCCAGTGGGAGAGGGGTTGGCCGTGTAGGAGAAGGCTGCTGACATGGCCCCCGGGTAATGCATCCTGGGGTCGGAAAACCTGGGCTCTGGGAGGCCCGGTAGGCTGGAAAAAGAACGATCAAACTGGCGAGGATCGGAGAATGGACTTAGGTCAGATGTACCTGTTAAAGGAAGGAGAACGCATCAGTAAAACCGAGAAGGGTTTATTAGGGATGTTGTCAGGGGGCAGGGTAGGGAGAAGAGTAAGAGGCCTTAGAATCCAGACAACCTGAAAATAACACAACATGACAGTCATAGACTATGGGATGTCTGAGCTGGGAGGACCCTTAGAACACTGGATGTCCGAGCTGGGAGGACCCTTAGAACACTGGATGTCAGAGCTGGGAGGACCTTTAGAACACTGGATGTCCGAGCTGGGAGGGCCCTTAGAACACTGGATGTCCGAGCTGGAAGGACCCTTAGAACACTGGATGTCAGAGCTGGGAGGACCCTTAGAACACTGGATGTCAGAGCTGGGAGGGCCCTTAGAACACAGGATGTCAGAGATGGGAGGGTCCTTAGAACATATGATGTCAGGACTAGAAGGGATCTTAGAAGTATAAAAACATTCAAGTCTCTTAGGCTGCCACACAGTATCCGCTTCCAGAGTTTCAAACCTGCAGCTTATAAGATGAAGGAAGGCTGATTCATGGAATGCTAGGACACAGGAAGAGGATAAGGCCTTCCAGGGCTGTTGTGAGGACAAAATTATAATATTTGTAAAACATGCTTAGCCTAGTGCCTGGCACACAGTAGGTCCTGTGTAAAGCTTACCATCCCCTCTCTCCACGTTCCCTTCCTTTTGCTCCCTGGAAGATAAAAGCTTGGGGGCAGGGGTTGTTTCATTCTTAATTTTTTTCTGTACAGTGCCTAACCCAGGCTGGGTACCTAGTAGGTGCTTAATACAAGCTTGTTGATTCACTGCTGAGCACCTAGAACATTCTACGTTCTAAACGTAGGGGAAGTGACTGCTCTGGGTCATTCTGGTAGAAAGTGCGATAGATGGAGTATGAGAAGATCTGAGTCTGAGACCCAGTTCTGTGACTAACCGGATGCAGGGTCTTGGCAAGTGCACTTAGCCACTCTGGGACTCAGTTTTCTCTCCTGTTCTGTGGGTGCATCGAACTTGGGAGGACTGGGAAGGTCCACCCTGCTTTGAATTCTCTGGTCCTAGATTTAGAATACAGTGTTGGAGCTGGACCAGGACATAGGCCATAGCAGGAGCTGCCATTTCTACTGCCTGTAGAGATAGCAGTGGCCAGAGAGCTGTCCTTGGGTTCAAATTCTGTCTTGGGTACTGTGTGACTTTAGGTAAGTCTTGGCCTGCCTCAGTTTCCTCAACCATAAAATGGGGACAATAACAGCATTTATCTCCTCAGGTTGTTGTGAGGATTAAATGGAATGATGTTTGTAAAGTGTTTAGACCAGTGCCTGGCACAGAGTTGGGCCTACAGAAATGCTAGCATTATCATCAAGAACCTGGTGAGGCTGGGCTCCTATTTCCCTCCTTTGAAGATAACTAACTGGAGGCTCAGAGATATTAAGTGACTTTCCCACAGTTACATGGCTGGTGGGTATGAGGGATAGAATTTGAACCCAGGACCTTAAGAGGCCATTGAGTACAATGCTCCCATTTTACAGGCATGGAAAATCAAAGACAAAGAGGACGAGTGACACTAAGTTAAGGACAGAATTTCCATAGAGACCCTGGCTCCCTGACTTCTGGGGGTTGGGTTTTTAGACTGGACACAGGAAACTGCTTCCCTCTCTCTGCCTTGCCTTGCTATAGGCACATCAGTGGCCAATAGAGTGTGGATTCAGAGCCCTGTCCATGCCCCTGGGTCCCCCAACATCAGAGCAGCCCCAGTTCCATCGACGTCGCCCACACGCCCTTCCCGAGGCTGGGCCAAGGGGCGGCCCCTGGAAACCTGAGATGCATACTGCTGCTGTCTGGTGGCCAATGAAAATAGTGGAAGGAAATGTTTATTTTCTTCTCAAAATTGCCCTGGCTGCTGTACTCACTGAATGAGTCCATTGAAGCTGTAAGAATTTCTCTGTGGCGGGGCGGTGCCTGGGCCCCATCCCCCAACTGAGTGGGACTGGAGAAAGGCTGAGGTGCCTGGACCACTGGGGCTCTGTCCCCCTTCCTTCAGCAGACCTGGCTGCCTCCACCCCACACAGACCCAGGGCTGCTGTTTCCTCCAGGAACAGGGAGTGGGGCCGATGCCCCCAATGCCTGGGCCTGCCTGGTGGTCAGCAGACACACAGAAGCTGAGCTGGGGGCTCCCTACTATTAACAAATGAAGAAGGAAACCCCAGAAGAGGAAGGCCAGCTAGATGGAATGGGGGAGGCCAAGGGGAGAAAAGAGAGTGATATCCTCCCAGCCTGCCCAGGTGGGAAGCAGAGCGAGGAGGAGGAGAGGGGACAGTACTAGGTTCAAATCCCACCTCACATGGTGTTGTGGGCAGGGCACTAATTTTGCAATGAGAAAAGTTGGTTCTGAAACCCAGATTGGTCATGTACACCCT
Organism: Potorous gilbertii; assembly: GCA_028658325.1. Lineage (NCBI taxonomy): Eukaryota > Metazoa > Chordata > Mammalia > Diprotodontia > Potoroidae > Potorous > Potorous gilbertii. Next base: position 20,792 of record JAQQSK010005222.1, read on the forward strand.
TCATGACTTTGTTCAAGATGCTTGATTTGAAATGGGGGGCAACTCCTCCCCCATTCTCTATGCTGGGCAGAAGGGAATGCTTCTGGAGGAACTCTCTGACCTGGAAACTAAATCTTAAGGCCTTTCCCAGCTCTGACACCCTGTGTGCTAAGGTTCCTCCCACCTCTGACATACTGTGTTCTAAGGGTCCTCCCAGCTTTAGCATCCTGAGTTCTAAGGTCCCTCTCAGTTGGGACATCCTGTGTTCTAAGGTCCCTCCCAGTTGGGACATCCTGTGTTCTAAGGACCCTCTAAGCTCTGACATCATGAGTTCTAAAGGCCCTCCCATCTCTGACATGCTGTCTTCTAAGGGCCCTCCCAGCTCTTACATCCTTGGTTCTGAGGTCTTCAATCTGACATTCTACACCCTAAGAAGGGGCTCTGAACCTTTTCGGAATTATGGACCCCTGTGACTGTTCAGTGAAACCTACATACAGATGGACCCCTTCTCAGAATATGATTTAAATAAATAAAATGAAATTCATAGGATGATGAAGGGACCAGTTATATTTAAATAAAAACAAAGTTTATAGATCCTTGGTTAATAAGCCCTGCCCACCATGTCTTTAATGACTTATGTTCTAAGGTCCCTTTAACTCTTCACAGTCTTTCTTGGAAAGGCCGTACTAGCCCTCATGCCCCTTATTTCACAGCCTTCGCAGGGCTACCATTTTCTGCCTCAATAAGGCCTTAAATGACTTTCAATCTGGGCAAGTGGACTCTGGGCATTCCTGGCTGAGGCTGCTGAAGGTAAGTGTTGCTTTGTTGCTCTCCCAACCTTCCCTGACTGGGCCCTGTGCTGGGGAGTGGGAAGAAGGAAAGGGAGGTGGCATGGGATGGTAGGCACAGTGTGGCCAGAGCTCTCCAATCTCCCAGGGCTTGTTAAAGGTCTCTGATTATGGGGAATGTGACATCCAAATGAAGGTTTCCTTGGGGGTCCCCACTGGCATGGGGCTGGGCATGGATGCTTGGGCATACCCAGCACCCGCGGGGAGACCTGCAAGGCTACTTTGTCTGAATAAAACTCCCTGCTCCAGAATCACGCCACGGGTTCACCGAGCCTTTACTTGAAGCCCTGTGAGGCTGGGGAGCCCAGCACCTCCCTTGGAGGCCCATGTCACTTTACTTTTTCCTCACACCCTACTGGCATCTTGGCAACCCTCACTCTTGGGCCTAATGTTCCACTCTCTGGGGCCAAGCTGAATATTCTGTGGGGCAGTGAAGATCCTATCCCCATGGGCTCCTCCTTCCTCTTCCCATGGCATCATCCCCAGATCCCACCTCACCCAGCTCCCAAAGCTAACATTCCTTTGAGATGCCACCAGCTTTCTCTCTGTCTATGTAGTTTCCCTCAACTTGACAGGTCATCCTAGGACACTGAAGTAGCCCAGGCCCAGCCACTCATTCAACAGACAAGGAACCCGAGCCCAAAGGGGTTCAGGTGAACCACCTGCTTCCAGTCACACATAGAGACCAAGAGGCAGTGTGTGAATTCTCCCTCTGCTCTGGAGCATTTCCTGACTCCAGACCAGGCTTCCTCCAGAAGCATCTACTGTACTTCAGCCCTAGCTGAAAGTGGCTACCATCTGGCTCTCTGATCCCCCCAAGGCCTGTTCCTATAGGCCAGTCCCTCTAGTCCAGCTGAGCTTGGCTCTCTGTCACCAAGGCACAGCAACACATTCAGTCAACTTGCTTCCTCCCGTACAGACTTGCTGTCACTGGGGCTGGCTGAAGGGCTGTGGTTCTACCCTGAGAAATGGATATTCTAAGTCAAAAGGCAGCCAAGACAACAAAGCCTTCTGGCTGGACTATGTACCCCTACTGGCAGCCCCAAGCCTCTTGTGCAGAGGAATGAGGGGACAAAGGAAAGGGGGAGATGTGGAGGGGGTCAATAAGTTGACCAGCAAGCATTTGATAAATATATCATTTGCTGGAGAGGCAAAGACCCAAATTAAACAGTTCCTATCTTCAAGAACACTGCATACCTTAGAACACAGGATGTCAGAGCTGGGAGGACCCTTAGAACCCAGGATGTCAGAGCTGGGAGGGCCCTTAGGATGTAGAATGTAATAACTTAAGACTTGGATGAGCCAGTCAGGGCTGAGCTCTCTGGACCTCTCCCTCCAGGTCAGCCAGGTGTGGGTTTAGCCAACGTTTTCTTAGGCAGCATCAGTACAGGTGAGGGAAAGAGAAGTAGCCCAGAGCTAAAGACCAGGGTGCCATTCAGACTTCCTCTATCCCTTTCTGTCTAGGCCTCTCTGCCTATGGACTTTGTGCTACAACTTAACATGCAACCCTTCAAAGAAAGGAAGATCTTGGTGGAAGCTGCTGTCCTCAGAAATAGACTCCCAGTAATTTTTCACAAACCATGCCTTTCCTGTGAGAGGAGAGGGCAATTCTGGGGGTACATCCTGCCCAAGGTCTCGCTAACTACATCAGGAGACGAGCCAAAGACCGATAAAGAGGCAGCAAAGTCTCTGTTTGCTCAGGTGTCGAACATGTTAGGAGTAAAAGGTTTATTTATTTACGAGCTATAACTCAGGTGATGGTTTTATAAATCATATAAAATAACCAGATCAGAGGAAAGTAAGGAAATTTTTAAAAAAATACACACATAGACAAACATACACACACACAAATGGTCTATGTTCTGAGGCTTCTTGGAACATCCTCAGACATCCTCCGAATTTCCAAGAGCACGACCTGTGTTTATATTCTAGGTTCTCAGGGTGCTTCTAGCTTTGATTTCCTATTTTCTACCTTTCTAGAATTTCTAGACTCACTCAGCAGCAAAAACCCCATGTTCTAGGGTGTTTCTCAGGTCTCACATTTTATGTCCTAATATCTTAGGTTTTACATTCCCTCCTAATGTTTTAAAAGTCTAGAATATTCTTGAAGGAACTGTTGAGTTTGTGTCTGTATTCTCAGAGTCTGGTCCAGGGCCTGATCTATAGGAGCTACTGAAGAAAGTTTTCTTGAGTTGAACTGAGTATTACCTTTCAGCTCTGCTATTCAGTGTTCTAAAGACTCTTCCAGCTCTGACATCTTGTGTTCTAAGCTTTCTGCCAGCTCTGACATCCTGTGTTCTAAGGACCCTCCCAGCTCTGACATCCTGTGTTCTAAGAACCCTCCCAGCTCTGACATTCTGTGTTCTAAGCTTCCTCCCAGCTCTGAAGCTCACAGAACCCCAGTTCTAAACAGGAAAAGATGTTGGAGTTTGCAGAATTCAAGTCCCTCATTTTACAAACGAAGAACCTGAGGTGGAAAGAGGACAAGTGATCTGCCCAGTATCACACAGGTGTTAAGTACTTTCCCTTCTGCCCGGGCAGTGAGATATTATTTGTAATGTGCTGGGCACAGTGCCTGGCACCCAGTAGGTACACATAAATGTCTTCCCTTTCCCTCTCAGCCAGGCTGCCCTCAGGCATCCCAGGCAGTCAGCCCTCTGTCTCCAAGGCTTCCCTTGTCTACCTAGGGTATTGTCAGCTCCCTCTTGGAATAGCTGCCCTCCTGGGATGTGGAGGGAGAAGCCTAGATGTTCCAGGGGATTCCATTAGAACAAGAAGGGAAGGGTTTACAAACATCCCTTCCTCTCTGGTGTCCTCGCTTCCCCTGGGGACATGATCCAAATTGGCAGGGCCAAAGTGCCCTGGATCACCATGTCCCAGTATCTGTGACAAGCCTTCTAAGGTAATGAGACCTGGGGCAAGTCACCCTGTTCCGTACCTTTACTATCCACCTCAGGGAGGAGGGGAAATCTCTGTGAACCTTTCATTCATCCCCTGCTACTTCTGGTTTCTCTCTTCTCCCCACCACTCCACAATCCATCCTTCCCACCTCCTGCCCAATCATTCTTTCTAACGTCCTGCTAAGGTTTATCTCTTTCCTGTCCAAAAATTTTCTGTGGCCTTGCCTATGGCATTCAAGGCCCCATCCATACTGTGCCTCCCATATGCCCACTCAGGCTTATCTTCCCTTTAGGTCTTCCACCTTCCAGAGAATCTGTACCCTCCTCTGTCTCTAGTTCTCACCTTATCTACTCCTAGCGTGGAACCTCTGCCCATGCTGCTCCCCATAGCTGGAACACTGTCCCTACTCCTAAGCTTCCCCTTTCAAAGTCCATTTCTGTACATGGCCTCCAGAAAACAGTCATTTTATAAAGCCCCCCACTCCCCTGGAAATCTTTTTATAGACTTCTAGAATATACACACTTTCCTTTGAGAGAATGTAATACCCTTGTTTCGTGGTTTATTGTACAATCGTGTCTGACTCTCTGTGACCCCATTTGGGGTTTTCTTGGTAAAGATACCAGAATAGTTTGCCATTTCTTTCTCCACCTCATTTTACACATGAGGAAACTGAGGTAAACTAGGTTAAGTGACGTGCTCAAGGTTACACAGCTAGTAAGTGATTTGAACTCATGAAGAGGAGTTTTCCTGACTCCAAGTCTGGAGTTCTATCTACTATGCCACCCAGCTGCCTCCTATCCTTGAGGGCAAGGCAAAAGTATTTATTAAACTCTTATTACATGCCAGGAGCTAAGTTGTGAAGATATAAATGAAGGTAAAAACCTGTCCTTGCCCTCAAGAAGATTACATTCAAATGGAGGAGACAACGTGCAGGCACCCCGGTCAATCTATTCAAATCAGAATTAGTCATTTATCCTGGCTTACCTTCCTTCCACATCCCACTTATCCAGAGGAGGGGCCCTTCCCCTGATCCCTCCCTCTCCTGGGGCCTGGCCTCCATCTGGCCCCAGCCCCTGTACCTTGTGCTGTAGCCGGAGTGCTGAAGTGAGTGGAGGTGGCCAGGGAGCCCCGTGGACTAGGAGTTGTTGGTGTCACTCGCATCCGAAGTCGGTCCAGGTCACCGAACCGATCAGGAAAGGCCTTTGGCTGGTCTTCCATTTTCTGCCTGTGCCCTGACAGGAGGGAAGGAGAGTCTATCAGCATCATGTGCAAGGACTTCACCTGCTTGTCGTCCATACCCACCTCATCTTGCCTCTACTTACTCAGGGAAGGAAAGATTTCACAATCCCCCCATGACCTTGCCAGGAAGGGTTTCCTAAGGGTCTCAATGAAAAGTCTCTGTATGAATCTCCCACCCTAGAGAGCCAGGATGATAGAATGGAAGTAGCACTGGAGAACACAAGCCTGAATCCTGATTTTGCTACTGTGTGACCTTGGGCAAGTTATTTTACCCTTCTAGGCCACAGTTTCCTCCTTTCGTAACCTGAGGGACCTGTGTGGTATGAAGATTCTTTCTGCTCTAAATTCTATGCTCTGAAACGGAAGCAAAACCTGGGGAGATTGGGGGAGGGGTGATGTACCTTGGTGGCTGTTACCAGCACCCTAAAAGATTCAATTCAGCCAACATTTGTTAAGCTCCCCTGCTCTACTTGAAGCACTGAGAATACAACAAAAGCAAAAATGATTCTAGCCTCCAAGAAGTTTCCATTCTATGGGGTGTGTGGGGGAGAAGACAACGCAAACATACTCACAAGTAGATAACATTATATATACAAAGTAACCTCAAAAGGGAAACAATGTTAATCATTGGTTGGACGGGGGTAAAGAGAGGGAAATAAGGGAAAACTTCACTTAGGAGGTAGTCTGAAGGACTGCAAAGTGCTTTCTAGACACCTCTGTAAAGCAGGAGATGAAGACCTCAATGTCCCTTTTACATAGAAAGAAAATGAAGCTAACTTTCCACACAAGTGGAAAGTAGCACAACTGGGATTTGAACTCAGATCTCCTAACTCAAGCTGGGCTCAATTTCCAGGTCTTCCAGATGTCTTCCTACATCTGAAGGGGAATCATGTGGAAAAAGATAGCAGTGGTACTGAGATGCCACTCTGGACTCTGGTGTTGTGACAAGTGGTGACAGGGACTTATAGGGCTATGAAAATGAGTTGGGGTGAGGGATGGCCTCCCTCAAGTGTATCCTGGGGATTCTAAAGGCCCTCTGGATTTTATCTGAACCAGGGGCAGGGAGGAAAATGGCTCTCTTTTCTATTCAGGAGGAGGAGGGATGGGGAAGCAACAGATGGGCCTCCAGAAAGGGGTCTGCACTCAGAAGCTCCAAGTGCCCAAACTGACTTGTCCAAAATGTTTTCTTAGTGCTAAGCCCTTCCCTGGGGCCTCATGTTTCTCTAATGGAATATTAAACACTGATGAAGCAACTATGTAGAAAGGCAGCATGGTGTAGGAGTTACAATGTGGCATGGTGGAAAGACCATTAAACTTGGAGTCATGGGCCTGGAGTAAGAACATCTATTTTGTCAGTGACTACTTTTGGGTCCTTAGGCAAGTCACTTAACCTCTCTGGGCCTCAGTTTCCTCATCTGTAAAATGAGGAGCATTGGGCTAGAGGAACTCTGAAGTCCGGTTCAGCTCAGAGCCTGTTCCAGAGTGCTAGACTAGAGGCAGGAAGAGCTAGGTTCAGATCCTTAGTAGCAGTCTGACTTTGGGAAAACAACCTCTGTAAGCCTCAGTTTCCATATCTGTAAAATGGGGGAATGATAGCACCCATTTCACAGGGAGGTTGTGAGGTTATAATGATATAAAGTACATAAAGTGCTTGGTAAACCTTAAGGCCCTATATAAATATGAGTTACTTTCACCATCCACCACCAACGTAACTATTTTCAACCACTACCATCAACCACTGCTACCACCATCTACCACTACCACTAACCACCATCTTCCACTCTCACCTATCACCCCCACCCCCATCTACCTCCACCCCCATTTATCACTCTTTACTGCCACCACCATACACTACCATAACCACTTAAACTACCCCCATCATCTACCTCCACCTCCCCCACCATTCACCACCATCATTATCTACCACCACCAACATCTACTACCACAACCACTTAACCTATTTCCATACACTACCATAATCTACCACCATCACCTCCACCATCTATCACTGCTATCACTACCCATCACCTACCACTACCACCACCACCACCACATGCTAGGTGCTACACTAGAATGCAGAGATACAAATATATGATGAGAAATATTCCTTGACCTCAAGGAACTTAATGCCCTATGGAGGTGAAGATACTCTCTGATGCCATTTGGACACAACTTGTATGTCCAAACTCTAATTCTTCCCCCTGAGCCTAATGACCCCTAATGGTCTGATCTCAACTCTGTTACATGCCTAGGGTCAAGCATAGTGCCCAGCTAATATAAGAAGTTTAACAAGTACTTCTGAATAGATATGAATTGGAAAGGGCACTTGATGGGGAGTCAGGGGACTCCCAGGTCTGCCAATCAGTCTCTTTATTTAGGTCTTAGTCTTCTCATCTATAAAATGTGGAAGAAATGAGGACACTCTCAGGATGTTACTAACAATGACCAACATCGATACAGGTTCAAAATTTGCAAAATGGTTTTATGTACGTTATATAATGGGACAAGAAGGGATATTAGTTATCATCTAATCTTATTCCCCTCATTTTACGGAGGAAAATACTGAGGTACAGAGAGATGAGATAGACTGCAATATATAGATGTACTGGGAAAGAGCACTGTCTCTGGATTCAGAGGGCCTGGGTTCAAATCTCGCCTCTGATAGATGTGACCTTAGGCAAATCCCTTAAGCTCCCTGGGTCTCAGTTCTCTCAACTATAGAAGAGGGAGACAGAGTTGGCCTCTGAGGTCTCTTTTCATCCTAAATCTACAATGTAGCCAAGCTAGGATTCAAAAAAGTGCAAAGAATGTTGGCTCTGAAGGAACAGGCAGAGGAACTACCTGAATAACTTCGTAAGTAAGGCTTCCCTGATCCTCAGTTTCCTCATCTGTAAAATGAGGCGTTGGGTTATATGGCATCTGAAGCCCTTCCTGGCTCCAGCTCCATCATCCTATGATCTTGAGACCAAAAGCAACATATTTTTGTCCCAATATCACTCTGCCCCGCCAAATCTCTCACGTCTCTTCTCACTCTGACTCTACAAATGAATGAATGAATCCCCTTGCCTTCATGAGGATACATGCTGGATAGGGAGCAGGTGAGGAGGGACAGGGGGTCAGGGGAGGAGAAGAGCCCAGGTTACCCAAACAGAAGGTAGTAGAAGGCCCTGATGCTCGAGGCAGAGAGGAGTGGTGCTCAGGGGCATTAGAAGAAGCACACAGAGCCCCTAGCCCAACCCAACTGGATACAGGGGAGGAGAGCCTTCTGAGGCCTGGGGTAACTCATCCCTCACTCTTTTGAAGTAGGCCTGCTTACAACATCAGGTCATGCCATTCTTGGCACCCAGCCCCTCGGTGGACTCACACACAGACTCTATGGTCTCTCCCCAGCCAGAGGCTGCAGGTGAAGGGGTTGGGGGAGGAGGTGTTGCAACAGCGATGGCTTATCAGGAGATTTACAATAACTGGCAGTCATCTCCAAAAAGCCAGACTAAACCAAAGACAAAAAAACCAACAACCAGAAAACAGTCCTGATCCTTTAACAAGGTCCCAAAGGCCATTGTGACCTGGGATGCTGATGAATGTGTTTTTGAGGAGCCTGGAGAGGTAGACCTGGCAGCCAGAACACCTCAGAGCTGAAAATGAGAGATGGAAGGGCCTGGCACGGAAGAGTCCTGAGGCCACTAACTACTAGATTTGTGGTAGTATCTGAGTTTGAATTCTACCTCTGATGCTAGCTGAGTGATATTAGGCAAGTCCCTCAATTTCTCTGACATTTCATCATCATTTGGGAAACAAGAGGGGTCAGCCCAGCACTGAACCCAGATAATTATTCCCTCTATGATTATTCCATCTGATACTCTGGAAGGGCAAGAAGATTGAGTCAAGGCTGGCCATTCTAAACCCATTCCTGAATATGGATATGGGGACTGGAAGAAAACTGGTGCTTTCCCTTCACCTGAAACAATCACAGCTCATTCTCCTATTAGCCCCAGTAATGTTACAAGTACTTCCAGTTACCTTCTCCATTTCTCAGAAAAGGAGGATAATTCTGCCCATTTACACTTAAGAGAACAGTATCAGAAGAACACAGAATCTCAAGAGATGGAACCAGTAACGGACCCCAAATCCCCTCTATAACAGGTGCCAACAAGAGGTGGTCTGGCCTGCACTAGAAGATTTCAGGTCAATAGTGAACCACTTAATGACAACTCTTTGGGTCCCCATCATTCAAATGGATCCTAATTCGCCCACACAAACTACCTATCAGCTAACCTATCTCTCCATGTGGTCCACAAAGGCAGCAGGTGAGACCACGCTTCAGAAATGAAGACAAGCCCACTCACTGTAACTTCCTCAACTCATGGAAGCACTACTGCTATAAAACCAAATGAGATGACAAATTTGGTAACACACATCACGAACCTTAAGGCACCAGATAGGCAGTAACTGTTAGGATAGAACCAATTGTTAATCTTATTACCATAAAAGAATTATGACGATAATAAATAATAAAAATGACTATTATAGTCAGTTATTAATAACTAATAATATGCAATTATATAAAATATAGAATATATTCTATAGAATACATAGTAATTATTATTATAACATGACAATTAATAATCTTATTAGTATAAAATGGTATATTGGAAAGGGGAATGTCCTGAGTGGGCAGAATCAGAAGGGTCAGCCATTCCTGGTGTCACTGCATCCAAACTGAGGCAGCTGGTAAAGGCTGGACTGGACCCAGGTCTCCAGATTCTCCACTCAGGGTTCTTCATTCTGTCACCTCAAGATGACGTCCAACCCTCAATCATCTTTGCTCTGGTGTCCCAAAGATGAAGGAATGATCTTGTTCCTGCCCTCAAGGAGCTTATAAGCATACAACTTGGGAATCAGGAAGACCCGAGTTCAAATCCCATCTCAGACCCTAGCTGTGTGACCCTGGACAAGTCACTTAACTCGTCTGCCTCAGTTTCCTCACAATAACAGTACCCACTCCGTGTAGTTATGAGGATTCTGAATGATATATACATAAAATGCTTTGTAAACTATTGTTACAAATAGTAATGAGAGAAAGAAAGGAAGGAAGGAAGGAAGGAAGAAAGGAAGAAAGGAAGGAAGGAAGGACAAAAAAGTCCTTGTTGTCAAGAAGCTGATAATTTAATAAAGGGAGTAAGACACGCATGTGAATGAAAATGATCCAACATGGAGTGTAAAGGGACAAAGGAAAGATTCTGACCGCATGCTCGAAGAAAATCTGAGGAGGGAGAAGGTTTTCAGCTTAGACAAAGGAACGTCCTGGCAGGGTTTATGGAGGAGGTAGTACAAGTTGGGCCTGGACAGAAGAAGAGGCAGGGAGGTGTTCCAGGCACAGGGGGTGAGATTGGGGGTGGACAGTCTGGCTGGAACAGAAAGTACAGGAAGCTTAGAATATAATGCTGGAAAGGTAGCTTGCACCAGCTTATGGAAGGCCTTGAAGACCAAAGTAAGGCAATGTGTTATCCAATAGGTGTCAGGGAGATGCTGGTTGGTCTTAAGAGAAGAGGGCTGGTCTGGCCTAATTGTTTGGCCACTGTATGGGGTGGGGGGGCGGGTGGGAGGGAGAGGAAGAGGGGACTGAGAGAAATAGGGCCAGAGGACAGAGAAGGAACTCAGGATACAAATGCTTAGAGGGTGGACAGAAAATTATGGAGATGGAAATGGCAGAGGTGCGAGGGGAACCAGGAGAGACCCTCACAGGAGCCAAGAGGAGTGTTTGGAGAGAAAGGGTTGGCCAACGGTGTCAAAATAAAGGTCAAAGCATCCAGGTGTCAGAGTGGTCACAGCACTAGGCAAAACTGGAGGGATCTGAGTTCGAATTCTTCTTCAGACTCTCACTAGCTGTATGACACTCTTTACTCCTGCCTCAGATGAAGTGTCTCCTCTCTTGGCCAAGGCAACCGTTCTGCCTGCACCTTTGATCTCTTTCCTTCACATCCTCACCAGACTGTCCCACTATCACCCCACTGTTTAATCTGTAATCTCTCCCTTTTTCCTGTCTTCTTCCCTGATGCCTACCAGCACATCCATGCCTCCTCCATCCTTGAAAAAAACCTCACTAGATCCTGCTGCATCTGCAATCTACTAAAATAGAAATAAATCTATTATTTCTTTATCTGTTTGCATCTGAGCTCCCTGAGAAAGCTGTCCACACTAGATGCCTCCTTCTCTCTTGTGCCTTCTGCAGTCTGGCTTCCAACCTCATCCTTTTCCTAGTCTTCCCATAGTACCAACGCTCTCTTAATGGTGACATCTCATGGCTTCTCCATAAACCTATGCAGTCACCCTCTCTTACCAGATGCTCTCTCTTCTCCAGGTTTTCATGATGTTATTCTTTCCTTGGTCTCCTCCCCGCCCCCACTCCTTCTCAGTCTCCTTTTCTGGATCTTCATCCAGGTCACAAGCACTAGGCCACGGACTGTTCTGGGCCCACTCTACTCTCCACTTGATGAGCTCATGAACTCTTGTGCATTTAACTACCATATCCAGGTAGATGACTCCAGGATTTATCCATCCAGTTCCAGCCCCAAATCACCAAATGCCCCATGAATGTCTCTGAATGTCTCATAAGCATCTTAAACACATTAACGTGGGATGGGCTTAAAAGAAGATTCATTATCTAGCCCTCAATTTCTCTTTCCAAGTTCCTTGCAGGTAAGTCATAGAATCCCCATCCTTCCAGTCACCCGGATTAGGTCTTTGGTGTCACCCTATGTTCACACAATGGCCAATCTATGTTCCCTTTTCTCCACTCACAAAGCCACCAACCTCATCCCCGTCCTCATCAGCACTTTCCTGGACCACGGAAACAATCGTCTAGTGGGTGCCCTTGTCTCAAATCTCTCCCCATTCTGTTCCATCCTCCACTCAAAAGTTAAAGGGATTTCTCTAAAGGGAGGTCTGAACTACATTACACTTCCCTTTCTGCAAAAACTCCAGTAGCTCCCTATTACCTTCAGGATCAAACACAGTCTTCTGACTTTTTCTTTCTAACTTCTTCAGCCTTCCTAGACTTTACCTCTCCCCAGGCACTCTATGATCCAGAGACACCCACTTCCTTCTTGCTCCTTGAATGTGACACTCCATCTCCACACTCTGCCTTTGCACTTGGCTGTCCTCCTACCCCCACCTCCACCTTTTTGGTTTCTTTGTCATCAAGTCCCAACTCAAATCCTGCTTTCTACAGCAGAAGATCCTTCCCTCTTTTCTTTACCCTCCTCTCCCCTACCCCAGCTGCCAGTGCCTTCCCTCTGGGATTCCCTTCCATTTACTCTGTGTATGTGAAGAGAGAGAGGCAAGAGACAGAGAGAGATATATACAGAGAGATAGAGAGGGGGACAGAGATACAGAGATAGAGACAGAGAGACAAAGACAGGGAGGGAGGGAGAGAAACAGAGTAAGAGATAGAGAGAGAGGGAGAGGAAAAGAGAGAGATACAGAGAAGAGAGAAAGAGAGGAGAGGAAGAGAGAGAGACATACACAGAGAAAGAGACAGAGAGAGATACAGAAAGAGAAAAAGAAGAGAGAATGAGAGAGCAAGGCAGAGGCAGACAGCAAGCTCGTTCGTGCTCACAAGACTGCATACATGGTCCTCTGCACATGGTACAGTACAGTTATTTGCCTGCTCTATCCCCCATTAGAATGTGAACCCGTAGAAGGAACGGCCTCTGCTCTTGCCTTCTTCTTGTGGATCTCCCTTGGCATGGTGTCCAGTCCATGGTAAGCATTTACTAAATACCTGTTGACTGACTTAGGATAAGTCACTTGACCTCCCTCTGAGCCTTAGGCCATGAAGGTCCCTTCCAGCTCTGAATTCACAGTCCTGTATTTAAGGGGGTCACTGGCAATGGCAGCTTTGAGGGGTGGCATTAAAAGGCAGATTGCCAAGAGCTCAGAAAGGAGTGGTTGGTGAGAAACTGTAGGCAGTGAAGACCGGTAACTAGAAGTTTGGCAGTCAAAGGGGAGGAGAGGAGGATGAACAAGGCTTAAGGAGTTGGCAGGATCAAGAGAAGGTGGTTTGGGGTTTGTTTGCTTTTTTTTTAGGGTAAGGGTAAGAAGCTAGTTGAGAGAGTGTTGAATATGCATGAGAGGGGCCGGGCCAAAGTCAGAGAGGGATAGAATCCATGGTTCAAGTTAAGGCACCAGCCTTGGCAAGAAGGGCCAACTTCCTATGCTGAGCCATGACATGGAGATCATCCAAAGTGGAAGGCTTCAGTCTTCTGGATCAAGTAGGAGGTAAGGTCACCAATGAGGACTCAGATGACGTAGATGGTGGCAGTGGTAGAATGGGGCAGGGCTGATACGAGAGAGGAAGAGGAAGCCTGGAACAATGACGAGGAGGTTGGCTGTAAGCTACCCAGCAAGGAAGGAGCCCAGCTGGGGACCCAGAAGCTACGTCTCCTAACTCCACACTCCACTCTCTGAGCCAGGAGCAGGGAATATATCCACTTAGTGTCCTATGCATTGATGAGACCAGCATCTACTGGTCCCTGGGGAAGGCCTGGGGTCCTTGGGAATCTAAGGACAATTTTCACCACAGGGCAAGGATGGTGAGAGGTCAAGTGATTGCCTAGATTCAAGAGGCTATTAAGGGGAGGCACCTGATGGTCTCTCACACTAACTGGGGTGGGACATGGTTCTAACTGGCTCACTCTGAAGGTGGTCATGGAGGGCAGAGCAGAGAGCAACCAGAAGCCAGAGTGCCAGAGGAATTAATCTCCTGGCACCCTAAGCAGGCGGGAGTCATCTCCTCCCTTAGACTGGGGGCTCCCAAAGAGCCAAGATGACCTGGGGTGTGGACTAGAGACCATCTCATCCTCATAGACTGAGAACTCCCTCAGGGCAGAGACCATGATTCTCCAAGGGGGAGGAGAGTTCTCTAAGGATAATGATGATCTTGGCCCTCAAACTTTGATGCTCCTTGGAGGTACTGAGGTCATGAGCCATTCACCCCATAAAATAAACCTCATGTGGCATCTCTTCAAGGAAGCCTTTACTCATCCTCCCCAGTTGAATAAAAACACCATAGACATCTAAAGGATGAAGGTGGTGTTGGCTGGATGATGATTAACACACACAGTGCTTTAAGGTCTAAAAAGTACTTTCTTCCCTATACTGAGTCTATGATGGAGATAGTCCAGGGAGTGCTCTAACCATTTACTGGATGAGGAAAATGAAATTTAGAGGGGGAAGGGACTTGCCTGGGATCTAACAACAGGTAAGGGCCAGGGGCAGGATTCCAAACCAGGTCTACTGACTTTATGCCTAGCGATCTAGTCACTACCCAATGGTATTTCTGGCAAGAGATGATGTTTGATGGTGTTTCAATGGGGGTAAAGTTTAAAAACACCTCAAGGATGGTACAGGACAGGAGTTTTTAACTAAGGGTTGTGAACTTGTTTCAAAAATATTTTAATATAACTGTATTTCAAGAGAATTAATAATAATTTTGCTAATGATAGCTATGTATCAGGGACTATGCTAAGCACTTTCCAAATATTATTTCATTTTATCCTTACAATTTCCTTACAATATAGCCTTACAATAACCCTATGAAGTGCTATTTCTATCCCCATTTACCAGGTGAGGAAACTGAGGCAAACTGAGTTTAAGTGATTTGTCCAGGGTCATAAAGCTAGTTAAGTGTCAGGTGCCAGATCTCAACTCAGATCTTCCTGAATCTAAGCCCACCTCTCTTCATGACCTCATGCATTTTAGGAATTTAAAAACCTCCTTCTGAGAAGGGGCTCATGGGCTTTCCAAGTGCCTAGGGAGCCCAGGACATGGAGGGTTTTAGGAGAGATTAAGATGCCGTCCCAGACTCACAGGTTGAGAGCTAGAAGAAAGGCCAAGTCCCTTACTGTGCTGGTGAGGAAAGCCAGGCCCAGAAAAATCTGACTTCCAACTAGGCTACCAGGTAGAAAGAATGCAGAATTCAAACCCAGGTCCTCTGACTGGATAACAGAACCCAAAGCGGGTGCTAAGCCTAAGGGGACATGTCCAGGCTATGCTATATGTCTCCATTTCTCTCCCATTGTCCATCAGAGTCAGGATGCAGGGGTGGGGGGTTAGGCTAGGGAAGATACAAAGGAAGTTAAGAACCAGAGACCCAGGACAGTGACAGAGAAAGGCAGAGGACCATCAGTTAGTCAATAAACAGCTACTATACTCTTCCTGTGTGCCAGGCTCAAAAGAAAGTGAAGAGAGGTCCTTGCCCTCAAGAGGCTTATGTTCTAATGGGGGAAACATGTCAACACCTAGATACATACCAGACCCATGAGGAGAGCAGGAAAGGACCCCATGGAAGGTGAGATCTGAGCTGAGTTTGAAGGAAGGCAGGAAGCTAGGAGACAGATGGGAGCAGGGAGGGCAAACCTCATCTGTGGGGGTCAGTCACAAGGAATAAATCCAAGGACTTCCTAGCTGTGTGGCCCATGACGAGCCCACGTAATCTTTCTGAGTCTGTCTCCCTACCTCAAAAATGGGGCTAATGACAATGTACCCTTTCCACCCTCACTGGGAGGTGGGAATTAAGGACTTTGAAAGCCTTCAAACGCTACAGAAACCTCACTGATGATTACTCCAGTCCTGTAATTTGGGGGCTAATTATGCAGCAAGAATTAGATTAAAACTGGAAGGAATTAACAGGAATTTTGGACGGATCAAGGAGTTCCTGAAGGCAGCTGGAGAGGCAGTGACAGCATGTCTGAGTTCAGAAACCACAAGTTTGTTCTGCTGGGCTTGGGGTCATCCAAACACCAAAGATGAGGGTGGAGAAGATGAGCCAGGTGTCGACAGAAAGATACACCTAAACTGGGGGCACCTGAAGACCAGCCAATGCCTGACTGAACTGCTAAGAGGGCAAGAAACTGGACAGTGATTTGGAAGCTCCCAATTGAAGGAATCCCCAAAGGAAAGGAACAGGAAGGGAAATGGAGGTTTTCGGCCTTGGGAAATGGGGCACGCGTCTGACACTCCCAAGTAGGGGCTGATGGGAGCAGGTTGAGGGAGGGCTTGTGCAGCTACCGGGGGAGACAAATGTGCCAACAACTATGTGTGGACAAGTTATATACTGGCTGAATGGGAGATGATCCACAGGGAAGGCATCAGCATTAAGAGGTGTGGAAAAGGCTTCCTGCAGAAGGCTGGGCATTCAGCTGGGACCTTGAGGAAACCAGGAGGCAGAAATGAGCATGTTAGCTCTAAGTATTCTGTGTGCTAAGGTTTCTTCTGCACTAATGTGCCAGGGGCAAGGTTCTAAGCACTCTTCTACCTCTAACATTTAGTGGTTCTAAGGCCCCTCTTGGGACTAACACTCTATTCTAAGTTCCCTTCCATGTTCTTAGAACCTTTCCAGCCTTAGATCTGGGGCAGAGTCACCTTGCCCACTCCCCACACACACCTCTTTTCACCTCTGTGAAAAACAGAACAATGTAAAGCCACCATCCCCTCCCCTCCCTTTTCACCGACTTGTGTAGTATAACAAGAGTTGGATTGATTATTGGAGTTTCTGGGTTTGCTGCCCCTGACTGAATGAAGTGTGACTTGTGGGGCAAGTCATTTCACCCTCTGGGTGCCTCAATTTCCTTATCTGTGCAAGGAGGAGGTTGGATTGGATCAGCGGTTCCTTTTGTTTTGAGCTAGGGACCCCCTAGGTGATCTGATGAAGGCTACGTACCCCTTGGCAGAATCGTATCTTTAACTGTGTAAAATGAAATACATAGGATCACAAAAGAAACCAATTATATTGAGAGATAGTAGTCAAATTATGAGACCCACGTTAAGAGCCTCTGCTCTATATTAAAATACAAATGTCCTGACTTAGCACTGCATGGTTAGGGCACGTTTGCACGTTTGTCTTATCTCCCATAATTCTGCTTTGTGCACTCTCTGTTGCAGCCTAAATGGATTCCTCATTGCTCCACAAGCTTGGCCCTGCTCCCCTCCCCAGCTTCCCCTGGGCTTAGCTCAGGTGCCATCTCCCAAGCACCCCCTTCCCTTCCTCCACCTGGCTGGCAGGGATGGTGGACAGGGCTCTTTTCCTCCCTCCAGGGACAGAGGCTCTCTGGAGGCACAGATCGCTTCATCTTCCTCTGAATCACAAGTGCCCAGGGTCCCTCACGTCTGTGCCACACGCCTACTTCCTCCCCATCTCACCCTGTGAGTCTCAGCTGAAATGTCATCCTCTGTGCAAAGCCTTTCCCTTCCTTCTAGGGCCTTTCCTCTGTTGAGCACTGGAGGGAATGAAGTCATCCTTCAGCTGAGCCTGCATTTTATTTTATCTGTACAGGGTGGTTTGTGTGGCCTCTCCCCACCCAACTGGGAGCTCCTCCGAGGCAGGGATTGTCTTCTTTCTTTGTCTTCTAATGCTTAACACAGTGTTTGGTATGCAGTAGGTATTTAATAAATGCTTATTGCCTAACTTATGTTTGTAGAACTGAATGGAAATGTTGGAAAGGCAGAGCACAACACAGAACAAGATGGAAAGATCTTAGAATGTCAGAGCTAAGGGATTTTAGGCAGAGAATCTAAGAACTGGGAGGGACTATAGAAAACCCAAAGTCAGAGCTGGAAAGGCCCTTAGAACATGGAATGTCAGAGCTGGGAGGGCCCTTAGAGCACAGGATATCAGGGCTGGGAGGGCCCTGAGAGCACAGGATGTCAGAGCTGCGAGAGCCCTTAGAGTACAGGAATGTCAGAGCTGGGAGAGCCCTTAGAATACAGAGAATGTCAGAGCTAGGAGGGCCCTTAGAACCCAGGATGTCAGAGCTGGGAGGGCCCTTAGAACCCAGGATGTCAGAGCTGGGGGATGCTTAGAACACGCTAGCTCAGAGCTAAGAGAGAAATTAAAAATACCAAATGTTATAACTGGGAAGGGCCTTAGAACACAAAAAGTCAGAAGCAGAGAAAACTAAAATAGAGAAAATCCGAGACAGAACTTTAGGACATAGAATGGGTGGGGATCTTGTTCAGCTCTAGCCTCTGTCCTATTTACAGAAGAACCTGGGGCCCTGTTGCTTTTAGCCCAGTTCCCACATGGCCCTTTCCTCTGTTATTAGAAAGCCTTTGGGACTTTCCCTGGGGATTCTCAGAAACAAGATGCTGGGTTCTTCCCCAGCCCTTTGCATGGAACTGCTCAGTCTCAGAGCGTTCCTCTTCCTCATGGGCCCTAGGAGATGGAAGGAGGGTGTAGGGAGAGACTGTTTCCCTCTGAGGTGGAGGTGGCTCTGTTCCGGTCTGGGATTCTTTCTGTCTCCCTGCTGACTACTGAGGATCTGGGTGACAGAGAAAAGGGTGGAAAGCTGGAGGACCCCTGAAAAAGGGACACACAGAAGACTGCCACCAGCTCTCTGCAAATCCACTCAATAACCAGCAGAGCTCATGGGCAGATCTCAGCTCCTCTGGAGAGACTAATAACAGTATTTGGAGTCAGAGGAAGCGAGTGTGAATCCTGGCTGTACTACTTTCTATGTGTTTAACTGACTATTCTAAGCCTCATTTTCCTCCTCTGCAAAGGGGCTGAGTCAGATGTTTCCCTAGGTCTCTTCTATGCTCGAAGAGGTCTTGAAGTCAGAAGACCTGGGTTCAAATCCTGCTGAGACACCTAGTAGCTGTGGGACCTTGACTTCTCAAATGGGGACAATAGATACCTATGGCTCTTTGCAGCAGGGCTGTTCAGGGAGACTGAGAGGAGACAAGCTATGGCAAACACTTCTGTGAATCTCGGAGAACAATTTAATTTCCCCCATTGTTAGCAGGTATTAGACCATATAGAAGGGGAGTTGTTTCCAAGAGCAGCCCACAGGCCTGGAGGGATCTGAGGAAATTGGGAGATGGCCAATTCTCTGCCCCAAATATCTGAACTTCCAGCCCTCCAAATATCTGAACTTCCAGCCGTAGTGAGTCATTCCTTTGAGTCAAGTATCGTCTTTTTCCAGGGTCCATCTCTGCCATGTAAATGACTCTGGAAGTTCTGACCTAGCTGAGAGGGCAGTTTACTCGGAGCCAGATCCAGAGAAAAGAGGGTTTGGTTTGAGCACGGGATGGGAAGATAATGAAGGCTGAAGACAGTGACCTGCAGGAACCACTGGACACACAGTGTCAGAGCTGGGAAGGCCCTTAGAACACAGGATGTCAGAGCTGGGAGGGCCCTTAGAACACAGGATGTCATAGCTGGGAGGGCCCTTAGAACACAGAATGTCAAAGCTGGGAGGGCCCTTAGAACACAGGATGTCAGAGCTGGAGGGCCCTTAGAACACAGGATGTCAGAGAACGGGGGGGGCCTCTATTACCAAGTTCATTTCATTTATTTCATAGAAGAGCAAACTGAGGCCCAGAGAAGGCAGTGACCTGTCTAAGGTCATACAGGTGGCTGACGGAGCTGCCCAAGTGGACACCACTTCTAAGGAACCTTGGCTGGGTCTAATGAGGATGCGGGTGCAGGGGTGTGTGGGGAACTCAAGCCCCCTCCTCTCTGAGCAGTTGGGGCCTTCTGAGGCTCTCCACAGGGCATGGGTATCCATGTGGGAAGTGAGATGGGCAGTAGCAAAAAACATCGTGGAAATGACAACCTTTCTTGGCCTCAGCTCTGGGTATTTCTGGACCTTTTTTTCTCCCTCTCATCATCAAAAACTCCTCTGAGGGTTCAGGCCCAAGAGAGAGTGCTCTCCCTTCCCTTCTGCCTTCTTCCTCTATCTGCCAGGACAGAAATGAGGTCTCCTAGTTCTTGTTCATCCTGCCAGGGCCTGCCCCACCCCCATCTCTCTGGTGCTCTTCCAGATAAGTCTCTAGCTTGAAACTCGCTCGTTCTTAGAGACTGAGGCTCCAGACTATTGAAGCTAGAATCCAGACAGACCAAGGCCATGACCTAAAGGCACACAGCCCCTTGGGAAGTGCTGAGGGGGCGAGGAAGGACTGGGCGGATCACTCAGGGCCTGTGAGAGCCAGCAAGGGTTTGGAGACCACCTAGTTGGTCCTTTTTTTTAAGATGAGAAAAAAAAGGGAAGACCCAGAGAGGATAAGCCCTAGTGATATGAATCACCTTTTACAATGGTAGGAATGGTGAGTAGAGATCTGGACCTTGGAGTCAGGAAGATCAGAGTTCAAATCCTGCCCCAGGAACTCACTAGTTGTGTGACCCTGAGCAAGTCATTTAACTTCACTGGCTGCTTCAGTTTTCTCATCTGTAAAATGGGGACAATAACCCCACCTACTTCCCAGAGCTGTTGTGAAGACCAAGTATAGCAATATTTACAAAACAGTGTAGACTCTAGCACCAAGTAGGCCCTATATAAATACTCGCTCGTATTGGTAATGATAAAGTATGATGCAAACCAAGGTTCTATTACTTGTGCTTTTAAAGAACTTTATTATAAAGTTTGGCTGAGGCCTCTGATTTTCACATGACACTCATTTCAGGATACATGGCCTTATCCTCAGTCTACTCTTCTAAAAGAAACAGCATATGCAATGATGTGCACCCATAGTCCCCCACCTCTTTGGACTCAGGGGAGGTACAACTCCAGAGGCCTTTAATTTTCCAGTCTCACATGGATGCTGCTCTGCTAGACCAATCCCTTCATTTTACTGATGAGGAAACTGAAGACCAGAGAAGTTAAGAGAGTTGCACAAGGTCATAAAGGGCAGGATTTGAACTCTGATCCTCTGACTCCAGTGTTTTTTCTACCGCACAGCACTCTCTCCTGAACTCAGGTTTCTCTGTCAGCTTCTTTTATCCTCACCTAGCAGTGGAGTTTATGTGACTTACCTAGGGTCACACAGGCAGTAAATGGCACAGGGGAGATTTGAACCCAGCACCTCTTGACTAAAGCACATGCTTTTCACACCAAATGTGCGACTGCTTCCTTGTTCCTTTGTTTCCCATTCCTTCCTTACCTTTCGACCCACAGAGAAAACTAAGGCCCAGAAATGGGGAGAAGCACCGCAGGCCACCCAGATAGTTAATGGTAGAGCCAAGATGCCAACAGACGTTTCCCCTTCTGGGAGCTCCTTCTACCAATGAGATCTAAGATGCGGTCTTAGTGGCCTCCTTCTGGCCTCCCAGGCTGGGGGCTGCTTTGACATGTCTACCTGCAGAGTGGTGCTAAAAGCACCCTGCGTGGCCCCAGGCCCACCCCCTAGATGGCTGAGGAAGAGGTGGTGTCTAGGAACTTACAAGCTCTACTTCTAGGGTGGGGACTGGATCCCTGCTGGCCTCACCCTCCTCCCCACCCCCCATCAGTGAAGGCACCAGCGGCACCTAAATACTTACTTCTTGGCTCTCGAGGCCCATCCACGGTCACCTTGATGGCCCGGTGGTAGGTGGCTACTTGGGTGGGGTTGGTAAACACTGTGATGGTCAGTGTGAAGCTCTTCCCTGGGGATGAGAAAAGGTGGGAAAGAACAGATGAGATCAAGGAAAGGTGGTAAAGGGATGAAACTGGGGGCTCCACAGAGGAGGTGGAGATGCAAACTGCCAAGATCAGAGTCATCCTGGGGATCCATCCCCACCCAGGTACCAAATCCTGACTGTGGCCCCCCTCTCTTTGACCCTGACAGGGAGGGCAGAGAGAACTTATGGGGTGAGTGGGGATTACCCTGGAAAACCCAGGAGACCAGGATCATTTGGAGGGGATTGACAGAGGAAGAAACTGAGGTTTGAGGAGAGGGGAACCACATAGGGAGTGACAGAGGCAGCATTTGAATCTGGATCCTATGATTCCAAGTCATTTTTCTCACTACCATGTAAAGCTGCCTCCTGAATTCAGGCATCTTTACTTCTTCTCATCCTCATCCTGCCCCAAGTCAGGGACCAGGAGACCCAGCTCTAGTACTGCTTCTGCTGATAACGGACCAGGTGACCACAGAGGGGTCATCTACCCTGTCTGGCCTCAGCATCCTCCTCTATAAAGTGATGGAGCTGGACTAGGTTATCCCTTACAGTTCTAATATCCTGTGGTCAAGCACAGAACATGGAATAGACATAGTTATAGGATGTTTTTAAGTTCCTTCCCAGCTCTCACATCCCATATCCTAAGGGCCCTCCCAGCTTTGATATCCTGTAATCCAAGGACCCTCCCAGTTCTGACATTCTGTGTTCTAAGGACCCTCAAACCTTTAAGATTATAACCTAACTCAAACTAGTTAATATGGATACCCTGGATTAACTGACCTTATTCTGTGGCAACACAGCCCCTCTCTGCCCATTTTTCTAACCTGACATCCTGGTCTAACCCTGCCCCCTTATCTCTCATTCTTCCCCTCTATGTCCCTTTAGCCAAACAGAGTAATTCATAGTCTCACAAAACCCAACCGGAAATTCCCTGCCTCTGTATCTCAGTTCGTCCTTTGCCTTCTGCCTGTTAAAACTTCTATTCATCCTTCCAGGCCAAGGTTGTATTCCCCTACCTCTAAGAATAACCCCTAACCCACAACCCTCTGTCCTTCCCCTGAACTCCTTAGATATTTGGCCCACACTGCCTGGCTCAGAAATTGATCTGGGTGCATGCAGGTCCAACTTGGCTGAGGGCTGGACCCCTAGTCCTCTTTATGTGCCATGTGGAGATGAACTCAGGGCAAACAAAGAATTTTCAGTTTGGCAGCTAGCCACTTCAACCCAGGAATTCCAAAGAACCTTAGAACATGGGATGTCAGAGTGGGGAAGGCCCTTAGAATCCATGATGTCAGAGCTGAGAGGGCCCTTAGAACACAGAATGTCAGGGCTGAGAAGGCCCTTAGAACCCATGATGTCAGAGCTGGGAGGGCCCTTAGAACACAGAATGTCAGGGCTGGGAAGGCCCTTAGAACAGAGGATGTCAGAGCTGGGAAGGCCTTAGAACTGAGGATGTCAGAGCTGGGAGGGCCTTAGAACTGAGGATGTCAGAGCTGGGAGGGCCCTTAGAAGACAGAATGTCAGGGCTGGGAAGGCCCTTAGAACAGAGGATGTCAGAGCTGGGAAGGCCCTTAGAACAGAGGATGTCAGAGCTGGGAGGGCCCTTAGAATAGAGGATGTCAGAGCTGGGAGGGCCCTTAGAACACAGAATGTCAGGGCTGGGAAGGCCTGTAGAACAGAGGATATCAGAGCTGGGAGGGCCCTTAGAGGATAGAATGTCAGGGCTGGGAAGGGCTGTAGAACAGAGGATGTCAGAGCTGGGAGGGCCCTCAGAGGACAGAAAGTCAGAATTGGGAGGAATTTCAGAGCTGGAAAAATAATATAACTGCTAATGTCTGAACTAGAAGGGACCTTAGGATAGAGTGTCATAGTTGGAAGGGATCTTAGAATAGAGAATTTCAGACCTAGAAAATACCTTAGAATGGTTTCAGAGCTGGAAAAGAGCCTAGAACATGGTCTGAGCTGAGAGGAGATCTGAACATAAAATGCCACAACCAGGAAAGAACATCGAGAGATTGACTTGACCCCAACCAACAGGTCACTTGACTTGACCACTAGTTAGTGGCAGGTCCCAATCAGAACCCATTACTGTATGGCTCGTAAATCCAGTGCTAGGCACACTGCCGCACCCTGAGCAAAGCCATCCAGGGGATGAAATCCCTATGTCCCCAGGAGGGCAAAGTCAGATGTTATCTGTGTTCTTATAGTCAGACTCAGTGCCATGACTCAGACTACTGGGTATTCCGAACTGTGGGGTACTAGTCTTTGATGCCTTTACTAAACCAGTTCTTGCTAAGACCTCAAGTGGACAGTGGCCCTTCCCTATCACACAGACTCAGAGACCTTTGGAAGAAGGAGATAGGAGTAAGCATTTATTAAGCTCCTACTGTGTGCCAGGCACTGTGCTAACTTCTTTACAAATGTTATCCCACTTGATATTCACAACAACTCTGGGAGGGAGGTACTATTTCTGTTGCTCCTATTTTACAGTTCAGGAAACTGAGACTGAAAGAGTGACTTTCCCATTTGGGGAGGACCGAGAAGGTCCGTGGGTAGATTTGAACTCAGGTCTTCCTGACTGCAGGTCCAGTGCTCTGTGCACTATGGCATCTCCTAGTTGCCTTGGTCTGGCTTCCCAGTGCCTTCCCACACCCACTGCAGATGGGATTGTAATCTCCTGCCAAAATCATGCTAGATGTCCACAGACACACTAGCCATGTGGGCCATGAATGTCTTTTTCACCCCACAGAGGATGGTACCCTGGAGTTACCATAATTAGCAGGTGCCTACTGTAAGGGAGGCCAGTGAAACGCATAAGGGTTAAGTCACATCTACTTCAGGTATGAAGAGACTGGCTTGAAGTTACAGCAACTAAACCACAATACCACAGTGAAAACCCCAGGATTCTGGATTTTTAACCAATCAGAAAACCTGAGGAGCTATCATTTATGATTTTTCTCAAATACAAATAATTTCCTAAGTTTGAAAAAAGACCCTAAGTAAACAGGCTGTCTCATTGATGACTTGGGCTAAGCTGGCGAAAGCCAGGGAGGAAAGTGAGCACAATCTTTTCGTCAAACTCACATTGGTAGAAAGCAGCAAAGTGAAGACGGTAGACCAAGTGGCTTAACAAGTAAAATAGGATTAAAAATATAAGTTAGGAGTGTCTCCAAAAAAAGAGAGAGAAAAAGAAATCAGAGAGATTGCATTCCCATCATATTGGCAAAGATAGTAAGAAATATGAAGGGGCAATCTCTCCCTGATTTTCATGCGTTAGGAGTGGCAGTAATAGGTAGTTGCAATTGACATACACTCCTTTCTCTGAGCCTCTGGGCTAGGCTGTGAGGAAACAGGAAAGCTATTGCCTTACTGGTAGAACTGTCTACTGGTGCCACCTTTTGAGAAAACAGTCTGGCAATTTTCAATGGAAACTGTGAATCTCATTTTAGCCTTTGACTCAAAGATCCCTCTGCTAGGACTAAATCCTAAGCATGTCATTGAAAAAAGGAGAAAAGGGGGATGAGAATATAAATATACACACATATGGATTATGAAAATCTTTAAAATACCTAATATTTGTTACAGCAAAAAATTCAACTGGCCTATGTATGTAAGACTGAGGAAGGATTGGACAGACTGTGGCCTATCATAGGAGCGTAGGAATTGTATCTGGAAGCATCCTTAGTGACTGTTTCCAGTTCCATCATTTTACAGATGAAGAAACAGAGGAGGTGTTTGCAGTCACACACATATATACAGACAAGAGTTATGCTCTAAAACTCCCAATTCCATCCATCTAGTAGGCTAATATGGCACCATAAGGAAAGATAAAAATGAGGAATACAAAGGTGAAATGACTTTATAAGAAGTGATGTAAAACAAAGCATGATTAGAAAAAGCCCATATATGCTGACTATATTTTTAAAATGTGATTAAAGACACAGTCAGTCAATACGCATTTATCAAACAGTCTG
>JAQQSK010005223.1:0-15512 GCA_028658325.1 Potorous gilbertii
ATAGTCACAATTAGGTAATTTAAAGGTAATTTTCTCATGGGGTTAAAGAAGCTAGATCTGAGTTGGTAGGAAAACAATAATAAACAAAAGTCCAGGATAGATATATGCCAGGGTATTCAGAGAGGCAGTATTCATAGTGATTACTATATTACACTTGGACCCAAAGAAACATAGAATAAAATCATTCTTCCAACACTTACTAGCTGATGACCACAGGAAAGTTGTTTAACCTCTCTAAGATTTAAGGAACCAGGAGTAAGGTAAAGATGGGGTATGATCTATCTCAATGGAGGGAGTTCCTACCCTGAGGAAGTCATCAATCCTTGCTATGCTGATATGTGTCTAATATCCAAATCTAAATATTGAGGCAGGGTATAAGAAAAGTTTTCAGGCAGAGATTTAAATTCAAAATATGTGTGAACGCTGATGAGTTGACAATCTGTCCAACTCTGTTTCATTTACCAAAAATCCAAGATTTTTATTGTGGTATCTTCCCGACTTGGCTCTTATGTGCAGGCATGATCATGAGCGGGGCCAGTAGGATACTGGAAACAAAGCTTCTGGACTCTTGAGAAGCGATCACTGAATTTTTAGTTTGAGCATTTAAACCTCAGGCAAATACTACAAATTAGGAAATAGTTTATTGTTTTACTCATTTTTGACCTAAGAAAGTAATTGAGAAAATATTAAAAATGCACATTAAACGTAATCATACATCTCTTGTACATTCCTGTCCCAAACAAATTATTTAAACATTTACCAGAGTACCCCTGAATAGAGTTTACAATGAGTGTCCGTGAGTATAAGTTTTATATTTTCACGTATAAAATTCACATGGTATGATATATGCCCCACCTTCGTTATAAGGTTGTTATAAGGAAATCATGGTATAGGTGTGAATCAATATTATAAATATTGTTCTTCTTCTTATTAGGTGTCTCATCTCCCATCTGTGTGCCTTTGCACTGGTATCCACACATTCCTGGAAAGCTCTTACTTTTCACCTCAACGTTGCTTTTCAGAATATTTGGTTTCCTTTAAGATTCAGCTTAAGTTTAATAGCTACACAAGATCATTCCAAATTCCCCTCAGTTCCTTGAACACTATTCGTATTGCATATGTTATGAATATGCATGCACTTTTGGAGACATGTACAGATCAGTTCCCCATTGGGATTTTTAAGTTCATTGAAGGCAGGGACTGCTTTCCTTTGGACTTTGTATCCCCCTGTGCTTAGCACAGTGACTGACATATGATAGTTAAGTGTACTTAGTGATTGATTATTATTGCAATATATTACTATATGATTATATAATTTGGTTATGCTCCATATTAGACATTAGGATAGGAAATGGACCAGTGATTTAATTGATATAGGGAAAGTGCAGTTGAGGAAAATCCCTGTATCTATGTTAGTCAGCAATTTCTTATCAGCTTACAATTTGGCACTTTTTCATGTAGTACTGAGAGGTTCATTGTCTTTCTCAGTCAGGTATCCAGTATTTTCCAGACCAGTGATTGTCAATTCTTTTGGTCTTAAGAACCTTTTTACATTTTGGGGGGCAGGGGGGGCAGAAATCAGACCTGAGTTTGAAATCTCGTTAATTTTTTAAAATATTTTTTACTGTAAATTTATGGAATAAAACAAGTATTTCCATAACATGGTATAATAAAAAAGATGATTGTGCATGAAACCACAAATTCACTATGTACAACTTTCTATTCCTTTTAAATATACAACAAAGATCATGCAAATTTGCTTTTTTTCTTTCCCCGTCCCACCTGAGAGATGGCTATCATTAGACAGAAATAAGTAAATATGTATAAAATTATTCTATATATATATACATATATATATGTATATATATATATATACTTCTATTTATCAGTTCTTTCTTTGGATACAGGTAGTGTTTTCTTCAGATGTCCTTTATGGCTAATTTAGGTATTTATAATATTCAAAGTCACTTATTCCCTCAGTCATTCTTAAAACAATGTTGCTGTTACTGTATACAATGTTTGTTTGGTTCTGATCATTTCACCCTTCATTATTTGGTCCAAGTTATCCCATATTTTTTCTAAGATCATCAAGCTCATCATTTCTTATACTCTTAAGAATCCGCCAAAGAGTTTTTATTTATGTAGGCTATAACAATCAGTATTTGGCATTTAGAAATTAAAAGGTCTTAGTACTACTATGAAATTAGTTTTTGACTGTGTTGACCATATGTTTCACTTTGAGAACCACTACATTAAAAGGCAGGACTTGAACACAAATCTTTCTAATGCTACTTCTCTAATCATGTTACAAGGCTTCCTCTCATCAGGGGTCAAAATCATTGAAATGCTAAATCTGTCCCTATGGTGGCCTGGTGGCTAAACAGGATGAAAACATGGAATTGTAAGAGAATTTGTAGTATATCTCTTTAATTTTACCATTGAATATAGGAAGCAAATAATGTCAGGAGAGAAGAAGTGATCTGTCCAAAGTCACATTGGTAATAAGCATCAGATCTAGGTATCTACTAGGTCTTACAATTCCAAACATAACTTTCTTTCTACTGTGGGATTGCCTTCTTTTGGCAAATATGACCATCAAACTTCCCACAGAAAGGTGCCTAATAACACTTACAGCTTTTCTTTTTTAATTGCCATTTTCCTCTTAAAGTTATAATTAAATCATTTTGCATTTGCATTCCTTTAATGAGGATTCAATCATCCGTTATGAATAGAGGCAATTTGCAACTTTTATTCAACACATTCTGATGTGCACTGTTTATGAATTCAGATTTTTATTAGATAAATGACTAATTAAATATGTTTTAGAGCTGAATTAGTTAAGCGTGCCCCATAGATTCCATTTCCATTTCAATTCCATTACATAAATGCCATAGGAAACATACTGTAAAGAGTAAAGAACTCGGATCACAATTATGGTCATGCATTCCTGAAGAGATTGGGAATGTACTTCTCTTAGTTCTGTTGAAAATCTCATTTAGAGGTAATAGAATAAACAACATATTCTGTTAGACTACTAAGAAACAATAGAAAAAATTCTGCTCTTAACATCAAGAGATGGGTAATGACTCAGATCTTCTACTCTCTACTGCTTTTAGTTGGGAAACTTAAATCTATACTAAATCTTGTAACACAGGTATATTCATATCTACCCTGCTTACCACACAGAGTTGATATGAGTTTCAGTTGAACTGAATTTAATTGAATTCAATTCAATAAGCACTTTTCAATGCCTAATGTATGCCCTTTCAGTTTACATTCCACTATGTGTTGTGGATATGAAAGCAAGAAGAAAAAATGTCTCTATCCTCAACAACCTAATGGGGACACAGACTGGAGAAATAAAACCTCCACACTGAATACAAGCATAAGATGATCTGAGAATTTTAGGCAGAGAAAGCACAAGGGAGAATCAGGAAACACTTTCCACAGTAAGTGGTAACTAAATTGAGAGTTGAAACAACTTGGGGATTTTCAGGGGGATAGCTAGAGGGTACATTTCAAGAAGATGTGGGAGATAGAATACCAAGTTTCGTATTCTAACAGAATTTAGAGGGTGCCAAGTAAAGTAGCATGAAATGAACTTTTCAAAATCCTTAAGGACCTCAAATAATGAGTCACAATAATGAAAAAAAAGGTAGCCTGGAGACAGATAATGGAAAGTTTTAAATGTGAGTACCATGTATTTTAACATAAAGGAAACAGGGACTCACAATTCATAAACATGATAGTGCTTTGGAGAGACCTTTACTTTTGGTGAATTAATTTGGTAGCTGTGTAGAGATGGATTGAATAAGGAAGTTACTACAAGGAAGGATAATTAGAAGGCTAGACATAATGAATGTTCACAAGGATACTAAGCTCAGGAGTGGAGAGTAAGAGAAAGGTGCAGGAAGACATTGTCAAAGTAGAATTGACAAGACTTGAAAACAGATTCACATTGGGATGTCAGGTGGAAGAGTGAATAGACAAAGATAACTGGGATTGAGAACCTTGATGACTAGGTGAAAATAGAAAAGTTTGCAAAAGATGTCAATTTAAAGGTGAAGATAATGAGTCTTGTGCTGGACAAGTGGATGTTGAAATGCCTAGTAGATAAGTGGTACAAAAAACCCAACAAGAACTTGATGAAGTGAGACTCAAGAGAGAAATTATAGCAGGATATTTAGAATACGGAGCTGTCCGCATACAGGTTCTAATTGAACCTGTGGGAGTTGATGAGATTACCAAGAGAGAAACAGTGAACAGAGAGGAGAGGGATCAAATTAGATGATCTATGAAAAAATGTTTTGTGTCTGCTGGGTGCCATACAACATCTATCTCTTTTTACAGTTACATTTTGTTTTCATAACATTTGATGCAAATTTAAAACTGTTGATAAGGATTCAATAATAAATTGCATCATTGATGGCATTGTTCCTTTGTTTGTGTTTATAACAAATTTTGAAAATATCAGCAAATATTTTGTCTTTCTAGTAATTCACAGCTATAAAATTAAATAAGTTTCCTCTTTCCTTCTCACTTCTTTTTGATTGTAATATGCAACATTACATATTTCTCTATGTGTTGTGTAGAATCTATGGGGCTTGCCTAATTAATTCCACATTTAAAGAGATTTAATGAGTCAATTATCAAATACACATCTGATTTTCTAAACTATACACACTGGAGTGAGCTGAATAGAAGTTTCAAATGATCTGTATTCTTGGTGGTTGAGTGAAAAATAGGAGCATAGAATGTTAATGCTGAAAGATACCTTAGAAGTGATATAGGCTTCATTTTGTAGAGGTGGAAAAAAAGAAGTCACACAACTTATCCAAGGCCACACAACCTAGGAGTTTTGGCACAGGGATGTGAACCCAGGCACTTAGTCTTATTAGATTTTATTTTTTTCCTAACGCACATACTGCTTGTGATACCATAAAACTGGACAAAAATAAAATTTTCTTCAAAATGAAAAGAAAAGGGAAGAGAAAAAAAGAACTAGAGGGGAATATGAATGGTAAGAAGAAATATTCTTCTCTTTCTTAGAGATCTCTTCAGAATAACATTAAAAAGAAATGATCTGAGCAGTCTTTTTATGCCTCTACAAAGGAGAAATATTATTTTAGAAGCATCTCAATTGCCTTTGTATTAGGATTTTGTCTTTAAAAATACTTATTTTACCAATCAATTCTATTTTTGTGAATCTATCTGAAGTACCTGCCTATAGACAAATATTTATCAAGTTAATAATTGATTATTAATGATGCATAAATGTTATCTACTAACATTAACATAGACCCTACAATGATTATGGCACAGGATCTGGTCATTGATGTCAGGGTAAATCAACAATGATAACAGTTGTTATATAGCATTTACTAAGTGCTAAGCACTTTAAAAATATTTACTCATTTGATCCTCAAAAATACCTGGGAGATAGGTGCTATTATTTGTCAAACTTTACAGTTGAGGAAATTGAGGCAGACCAACTTGGTTAAGTGACTTGCCCAGGTTCACACAGCTGTTCATTGTTAGGGTTCCTATTTGAATTTCAGTTTTTCTCACTCTAGTCTCCATACTCTGTACATTGTGCCACCTACCTAGCTGCCTTAGTCAACATGTATTTATTAAGTACTTATTATGGGCCAGGTATTGAGCTAAGAGCTAGAAAAAAAGGCAAAAAAAAATGTCTTTGCTATCAAGGAGTACACAGAGCAATGAGGGATATAACATGTAAACAAGTATGGATAGTCAAGTGATATATAAAATACATTGGAGAGAGATGAAAGAGGAATGAAAAAAAGCATCTTGCAGAAGATGACACTATCAGTAAGATTTGAAAGAAGTCTGGAGCAAAGTTGAATTTTTTTTACAGGAAACTTCATTAAAGAGGATTTCATACAGGGAAATCCGCTTTCCTACTCACTTTAGGAGCATGTGTACATACAGGCAGACAGATAGTCAGACAAATAGATATTATCCACACATTCTCAGGTCTTAATTGAGCTTAAGATAAAAAGTCAGGATGTAAGAAGTTCTTTTTATAAAGGAATTTAAAAAAAAACCTCAATTTGAGCTTCCTAGAAATTCATCTATTCTGCCAATGTTTGTGAATTGAATAAGCTATTGAAAAATTTTAGTGATTATGACAAATACATTGTAAAAGAAGCACTAGTCCAGAAAACCAGGGATCTAGCTCCAGCCCTATCACTAAAGAGCAGTGTGAATGTGGACATAACTCGACTTCTCTGACTTTCATTTTTCCTTATCTGTAAAATACACACAAAAGCTCTGATACTTACTAGTTATCTAGCTTGGGAGAGTCACTTCACTTTTCTGAGACCCAGAGATCCCTTATCTATAAAATTGAGCTAATAATAACTGTGATACCTGCTTCTGAGGGATGAGGTTTGACGCAGATCATATGAACAAAAGCTTTTGAAAACTTTAAAGCAATATGTAATTTCCCAGATATCATTATTGGAGTTATAGACATATATAATGTAGTCACAATTTATTATAGACATACACACCAATATGCATATAGGGACATGTGAGCATACATGTGTGCATACACTTAGTGCATACGTATAGTTTGTGGACATATCTACTTGCATATATGTATGTATACACACAAAATGTATGTGTCTGTATAGGTACGCACACACATATATATGCATGTTTATTAATTAATTTTTAAAGAATAATAATCATATTTTCTCATTATATTTATCACTATTATAACAATCATTTCTAGGGCACTATTTAAAAAGTACTTGTATTATTGAGTAGCCCTGGCTCAAAGGCTGAGAGAGACAGAGACACAGAGGCAGAGACAGAGACAGAGAAAATGTTGGTACACTCCCTAATTATATACCAGAACCTTGTGTATGTATACCTAGGACCATGATGAGGAAAATGACTGGTAAACAGTACCTTAGAAATGTGACTGTCATACTACATGGAGGGGATAAGGTGAGAGGTACAACAGGACTAGTCAAAGGAGGACATTTTAGGCATAACTGAATTTGAATACCATCATCTCTAGTCACAGGTAAGTGACTGAATTTCTCTGGATCTTTATTACCTCATCTACAATACAGATCATTGGATTTTACATTCTCTATTATCTCTTCCAACACTAAACTTATAATCCTGTGATTCTAAGACCTGGATTTGATGCCTACCTCTATAACCTTGTCCCTGTGTATTGCTAGACAAACCACTAGAGTCCATCTGGTTCTCAGTTTCCCCATTTTTAAAATGAGAGGGCTACACTGGACCACTAAATGATGACTCTAAAAGTGTAGACTTTTTCTTGTTTCTCTGGGAATGAATGAGTTATTAATACTTTTCTTACAGGGCAGGTGATTTCTAAACAGGAGACCTGAATCTGTGTTAAAGGGAGCTGCTTTGCTCCACTGAGGGATGCAAGGAGTCAATATTTCCACAATTCATGATGATGCTGCAAGTAAATTTTGCCCCAATCTTTGATGCTGTTTTCATGAGAAAACAGTCAATTATAGTAAATATTAATTCAGTTCCTAATCAACTTAGCCAAAGAACAGGAGATTATTTCATTTAAATTTTTAGTGAACACATTTGTACTGTTGAATTAGAGAAAAAATTCCTAAAGTAGGAGTTCTTAATCTGGAACCCTAAGGAGTCTGTAGATAAAGCTCAAATATGCACTTGTATCAGAGAAAATTACTTTTCCCCCCACTAACCTCTAACTGAAATTTAGCATTTTCTTCAATTATTTAAAAACATTCTGAGAAAAGGAACATAAGTTTTACCAGATTGCCGAGGGGTCTATGGCACAAATGTTTAAGAACTCTTGCTCGTATACATACACACTCACACACACAAACATATATACTCACACACACACACACACACACACACACATATATATATATATATATATATATATACATATACACATATGTACATGTGTATGTATCTTTTTTCCTAATGGGATAATTTATACTACTTGTAAATTTCCTTTCATGTTCATGAAAATACTTTTCCTCCAACCCTACTCTTTTCTAATTTTTTTTGCTTCTCTTCATTTTTCCTCATCTGGAGAGCTACATTCTTCATATACCCAATAGCTCACAACATACCATATAGAACTGAATTTATCTGTCCCTTAAGGGAGAGCCACTGAATTAGGTAGGCTAGAAATTAGAACAGGGAGTTTGGGTTTTAAAGCTGGACACAGGTGAATTATCCCTCTCTAATGAGCTACCCCTGTATCACAAAATTCTCAGCCTCCAGGTAAACATCTCTTTTTTTTTCTCTGGGTCCATACTCATTTGATCACCTCAAATTTCAGGGTCAGATGTTAGATCAATTTCAATTTCTGAATCTAGGTTTCATTCAGAGTCACCTGAAAACTCGTGTAAGAAGAGCAACATTTTTGGTTTACAGAGGATGCCTTGTACCCCAGATATTTGCAATGGCTGCTAGACAATGGGGGTTGCTACACTGTGGTGGTATTTCCTAGCTATTGTCTTAGGATACGTGCTGAGAGACTGTTTAGTGATCTTTCCCCTCAACATGAAGATCTTAACAATCTTCCAGACTTCTCAGTGACTAGTCACTTCTGTAGCTTTCATTATAGTATAGAAACTAGATTCCACAGAGGCTCTTCAAAGAAATGCTCAAAGACTCTGAGAGTTGCTTAATGCTAGCTGACATTTATATAATATACATTTTACTGAGCATTTTAGCTACATTGTCTATTTTGACCCTCTCAAGAACTCTGTGATGGAGATATTTCAGATAACATATTAGGCTAGACCTATGGGAGACTCCTGAGAAGTAAAGTCATTACAATACACACCTATGTTGCAATTTATAGACATTGAGAGCTAAGACATGGAGAGGTAGAGTAGTCCAAGTCACAAAACTAATGATTTTTAGGGTTAAGATTTGAATGCAGGGTCTTCAACGCTCAGGATTTTCTTTTAATCTAAAATGCTAGGCTGCTTTGCACTTACAGACACTTTATCACTTTATAAATGAGAAAACTTGAGTCTGACAGAGGTCAAATCCAGGTCTTCATCACTTCAAATTCAGTATATCATTCACATTTTACCTAAGTCAGGCAATAGAATACCACTTGAAATCATGCTCCTTTGTGTCAATAAAATGATAAATGTTTACTGAGTGCCAACTATACAGCAGGCACCATATGAAGCTCTGGAGATAAGGCAGGAAAAATTAATCTCTATTCTCAAAAAACTCACAGTCGAATTGGGGAGACAATATGTAAACAACTATATATAAACAGGTGCCTTATAGGAGAATTTGGAAAGAATCAACAGAGCTAAGACATTAAAATTAAAAGGATTTGGAAAGACTTCCTGTAGAAGACAGAATTTTTTCTGGGTTTAGAAGAAAGTCAGACAAATGTCTAATCTATTCTCGTACTGGGAAATGATGAAGGACTTAGTTCCACAAACATTTCCTTGAATCAATGAACTACCTAATGCTGCCCTCTCAGTCTTCAATGTTATAATACTCAATACACCTTACAATCAGTGCCCAAATTGAAGTGTCAGAGACTTTGCAATCAGATCAAAGTCCCCGATCTCCTATAACATGGTATAGGGTGACATACATACTGAGGCCTTAGAGCAACATTGGCAACCTCAACCTGAATTAGCATCAATTTTTTCTTTCATTTAAAAAAAATGGAGCACCTAATTCAGTAGAATACAACAACCATTCTTAAGTATTTATTCTGAGAAAAGAACTGTACTGAGGGACATACAAAGTTTAGAGAAAATGGAAGCTCGGCTCCCTAAAAGAGTTTATAGTATAAGGAAAGAAAAGAGCACAAACAAATGCAGTAATAATGCAGAAAATTACATAAAAATAGCTTTAGAGAGATATGTGAGGGCTGAGTGAGATGAGAATAGGCTGGTCTTTAGGACATGGCTAGGAACACAGTGAATGAAAAGGTGAGAAATTGAGAATTCCAGAAATATGGTGTATTGCTAGGCACCAGAGGAGAATGAATTATTAATAAGATAGAATTCTTTCTCATAGAAGCTTATGATTTTTATTTCTTTTAAAAATACCTTTAATTTTTTTTCTTCATGTCTAAATCTCTCTCCCTTCCTTTACCTAAAGATCCATTCTTTGTAATACAAAGAAACAAATAAATAAAAATAATTCAGGAGATAAGTGGATCACCAAACCTACATAATATCAACCAAGTCATAAAGTACATAAAATGTTTTACATCCACACCTCTGCAATGGAACAATAAAAATCTGCAATAATGAGAAACTAAGGTTTAAAGTCCCAAATATGAGCAATGTATTAGTATGGCTAGAAAACACTAATGAATTGGATCCAAGGCCTCTTAATAGTCAAGAATTCAGCTGACAGGCAGAGCAACTCTTTTATAGCATTTAGACAATTACCAACTAGATATATTTCAATCCTAATTGGTTGATGCTGCTTACATCATTTTCTTACCAGGTAGACCAACATCCTATGACTACTGTCTTCTAGAAAGTCCTGTTGTAGGCAAGATTGACTCATCTCTCTCTGTAATCAACAAAAGCATCCAGACTAGGATTTTTGTGGTTGAACTATAGCCCAGAAGAATAGGGAAGTTAAACTCTTACAAATTTTATTAAGAAGAGCTAGTAGGACTTTGATTCACAAATATTGATTTTGATTAGATACGCTGCCTAGATACCATTCTCAATCAATGATTAATCATGGAATATCAATTATATAATTTTACAAGAGTCAACTGGAATTATATATAGACAAGGGAGCTCAAACTCACATAATCAAGGATCCACAGATACATAGGGATTGATCATTGATAATGCCAAATTGAAAGTTACATGATGTAACGGGGGCTGTCAATTTTCAATTTCACAACAAAGAAGGGACAATTGGTTCATTTTGTCATCTTTGGAGTTTTAAACTAACTGCATTGGCAAAATATATAAAATATACCATACAACTATGAAGAGCAAAATGTGAAGAGTACATAAGACAGGAATAAACCAAATGTGACCAAATATCCAAGGAAGTTTTAGATCACTATTGGCTGGGAGTAGGGAGATACAAGGGGTCAAGGAACTCATCTTAGAGGATGAAGCATGCACCACAATGCTAAAGTCACATTGAGTTATATAAATAATACTTCTCTCTAGAGAAGACTAAGCTTTCTGCCATGGGAGGCCATACTTCTTAACATTCGTGTTCTAGTTAAGCTGTAGAACCTATTTGATGCAAAAGGTTTGAAAGTGATTGGGCATTTAAAGACATCTTCTAATTTACTCTTTGAATAATAATCCTCAATTTACTTGTCAAAGACTATCACATGCCAAACTCTGTGACATTGGTAAGTTTTCATAAGAGACTGCCATTTGTAATAATAAGCTAGGGCATTTACATACACTCATTTTTAAGCCTCTCTACTTCCATCCCATTGTTTCTTCATTTCTCTCCAATCCAAATTCAATGGAATCATCACTACGAGGGTCAGGCTATAGTCAGGACACAGATATGCTTGTTCCACCTAATGAATTGTACTTTACTAAAAATAGGTTAATTGATGGGTGATCTTTAATCTACAGTCAGAAGGGGAATGTTATGTCAACATTTTAGTCCTCTGATCGTTCTCAAATAATCATATACTGGCTATAAATTTGCTTGCCTCCATAATGAGCACAGCTTATTGAGGAAAATATTAAAAAATCTAATATCACAAAATTGGAGTTCAGCTTGTATAATCAGGCTTTTCAAAAATGTCATAGGAAGATAAGAATTTTATTGAAGAAGAAATAAAGGAAGTAAGAAAAAAACATTGTCAAGAAAAAAACAAATTATGTTTTGAAAAGTAGAAAGTATTTCTTGAAAATACAGGTCTTCATGAAAATAATATTTAAAAGTGTAAAGAAAGCTACATATAAATGTACATATTTATTCACAAACTAAGGTGCATGAAGTTAAAGATAGGAAACGTAAAAAAGAAGAAAAAAGGTATATACTATCTTGGGGAAAAGAACAGTCAGAAAGGTGGAGAGATGAGGATTATTAGTTGAAAAAAGAAGGGAATATAATTCTTGGTATCCAATAAAAGTGTGCATCTTTTTACAGTGATTATAGGTAAAAAGATAATCAAGGATTTACCTGTAATCAACATTAGAGTTAAAGAAAACATATTTATATGAAATCAGAAAAAATGGCAGAATTGGAAGCAGGCTCAGAGGCCATCTATTCTAACCTTTACCTGAAGAAAATGATGAGCTGAATCTTTCTCTTTATAATTTTGACATGTTGCCCCTAGTTCTATCCTCTGAGGTCACATAGAACCTACTATAATCTCTCTGTTATATGAAAGTCCGTCTGACAAGAAAGCAGTACTCCAAAAAAAAGTCTTCTTTAGACTCAGAATACACGCTTCTTTACACAAATCTCAAATGACACAGCTTGGAGTCTAAGCATATACTAACCATATAAACACATTGTATTGAATTGAAATTACCCCTTTTTCCTCTCAACACATGTTAGCTTGTAAATACCTTTCCTAAAATACAAATACTATAACCTGATGCAATATTCTAGACATCATCTGATCAAGGCAAAATATACCACAATTATACTATCTATTCTGGACAATAAGCTTCTCTTGAAACATCATAAGATCACCGTAGGGTTTTGTTTGTTTGTTTTACTATCATGTCACACAATTGACTGATTTTCAATTTTCTGTTCAATGTCTCCCAATTCCTTTTTCTGGGGGGGAGGAGTAGTAAGGAGGAGGTGAGGAAAGGACAGACTGCTCTCTAGCTATGTTTCAAAAAACTCATAATTCTGCATTCTCATTTTTGAACTGAAATTAAGGATTTAAATTTAAAAAATTTTTATCAGTCCATCCAATAAAGATAATTTTCTATTCCAGTTCCATCATCCTTTAATATTGTTCCTTTCTAGTTTTATGTCTACACATTCTATCTTGGCTTTAGAATTATTCAATGGAATTAAAAAATAAAAGTATAACAGCACTGGACCAAGGATGGAGTGATTTAACATTGTGCTAAACAGTTTAATAAATGAATGAAAAATCATTTATCAAGTGCTTATTGTGTGCTAGACACTGTGATAAAATCTGTGGATTTAAAGGCAAGCAAGAAAGATATTCCCTACCCTCAAGGATCTTCCATTTGGTCAGGGGAAAATAGTGTGTGTGAGTAATAGTGATGTCAGGCTTAATAATTAAAGTCATAGAAAAGTTAATTGGCACATCCTTTCTAGAAATGGTAATGCTTATTTGATTACTAATCTAAGAATTAGAGTTGAAAGTGGGGTGTAGTTCAGAGGAGATGATGAAGGGATGAGGTACAAGATTCTAGGGAATTATGGTGTGAGGTCTGGGTTCCAATGAATGCTCACCAAACAGAAGCCCACGGTGGGGGCTTGAGTTCCAGAGCCCAAGGACAGAGAAACATGATCATGGTGCAAAAGGAGTATATTCAGTCTGATTGTGAGCTAGATGGGATGAATGTTCACCAACTGGATACCCAAGTTCCCAAAATCCTCTCAAGACTGATCTAGATGAACAAAATCTCTTACTCAACCAGTTCCAAATTCACAAAAATCTACAACTATACAACACACATCTTTCTAACTTTTTCCACGGGGATATTATTAGAGATTTTGTCAGGTTAGTCTTTCTCTATACAACTATTCAGAATATGTTGTCAATAAATATTTATTCACCACCTACCATGATTCAGGAACCAATCTAAGTGTTGGTGACACAAAAAAGTTAGAAGACAGTCCATGCTTTCAAGGAGATCATAGTGTAATGATGGACTACAAAACAACTCTATACAAAAAATATACAGGATGAATTGGAAATGATTAATAGAGGAAAATCTAGTATCAAAGGGAATTAGGAAAATTCGGAAATGCTTCCTTTCCATGGAAGGTAAGATTTTAGCTAGGTTTTGAAGGAACATACCGGAAGGTGATGAGAAATGAAAATATTCCAGACATGGGTGAGAGCCAGTGAAAATGCTTGGAGTTAGAAATGGGTTATATTGTTTGAAGAACTTTAAGGATTCCAGGGTCATTGGATCTCAGAATACAGGAGGAATATAAGGTGTAGGAAAACTGGATCGACTGTTCTTAATGAACCCTTGCTCCTATGTAATGATCAAAAATAGTTCACTGAAAAAAATGTGTCTAGTTAGCCAGAAGAGGATATATGTGGGGATCCAAAAGGCTGATTCCAGGTACATAAAGAACTTCCACTTGGAAAAAAAGGAGTATAATTATTATTTTTTCTTCCAGCCTGCAGAGGCTATAAAAAGGGACAAAGAATGGGTGGCCGGTTGTTGGTTGGTTGGTTGTTGTCCTTCATTTTTGAAGAGGATCAAAATGGCATCACCATGATAAAGTGAAGTTTCAGTGTTCCACTGTAACTGATCAGACCAATACGAGCTCAGAGTACCCCACCAGAGGTTGGGCACAGGAGTCCGTATGAAGTTTTGGGATGAGTACTCCAAATTTGTACATCCTATGTTTACTTTGTGCTGTATCATCAAATCTGCTTTGCCCGTAGAGCACAGAACCCTTTCTGATGTGGGCGTGCCATACTGAGTGGTCCTGTGTTAA
Organism: Potorous gilbertii; assembly: GCA_028658325.1. Taxonomy (NCBI): domain Eukaryota; kingdom Metazoa; phylum Chordata; class Mammalia; order Diprotodontia; family Potoroidae; genus Potorous; species Potorous gilbertii. The sequence goes on from JAQQSK010005223.1 coordinate 14,665, forward strand.
TGTCTCCCATGTTGCATAGTCAAATCCAAAGTTCTTGAGAGAACCCAATGAATGGGTAGAAATTGCAAAAATATATAAGCCTTTATACAGACTCCATTCAAACCCTGTATCTATCTTGTATATAACTCTTGATTTGTATGTGGGCATCCCATTCAGAATGTAAATTGTTTGATGATATGTACAGTTTTTGCCTTTCTTTATATCCCTATCACTTACCATGGTGCCTGGTACAGAGTAAATGCTTAATAAATGACTGCCTGTTGACTCTTGAATGACAGAAGAGAGCAAGGAAGTGACAGCTGCCAGATTTTCCCCCCTCTCCTTTCATTCCAGCTTAACTGGCTGTAGCTATGCTAAAAAGCTGCTTCTAACTGCATTTTCATTTAGTATTCCCAGTTTGATGAATCAGTTCAGTCTTATCTCTCTGGGCAATTCAGTGTAGCACCTTAATTACCATGGCCTATCATAAGATGACAGCCTACTTAAGCCTGGGGAAAATAATGCAATAGGATCTGGTTCCAAGCATCCAGTGGCATACAAATATAGAGACCAAAAAAAAGTCCAAGGCACAGTGAAAAGATTATTGGTCTTAACAGCATAAGAAGTGTGGTGAATGCACCATTCAGATACTGCATAACACTGGAAAAGATACTCTGTTTCTGGTTGTTTATGTGTAAAATATAGGAAGTTAAGAATAGGATCAGCAATCTATAAAGAGCAGAGATGCAAGTCAGGAAAACACGACCTCAGACACTTACTAGCTCTCTGACCTTGAATAAGTCACTTAACCAATTTTTGTCTCAGTTTCTTCAACTGTAAAATTGAGTTAAAATACCACCTACTGGCAG
>JAQQSK010005224.1:0-15742 GCA_028658325.1 Potorous gilbertii
ATATCTCATTGGAAAAACAACTGACCTGGAAAATAGATCCAGGAGAGATAATTTAAAAATTATGGGACTACCTGAAAGCCATGATCAAAAAAAGAGCCTAGACATCATCCTTCATGAAATTATCAAGGAAAATTGCCCTGATATTCTAGAACCAGAGGGCAAAATAAGTATTCAAGGAGTCTATCGATCACTGCCTGAAAGAGATCCAAAAAGAGAAACTCCTAGGAACATTGTGGCCAAATTCCAGAGTTCCAGGTCAAGGAAAAAATATTGCAAGCAGCAAGAAAGAAACAATTCCAGTATTGTGCAAATACGATCAGGATAACAGAAGATCTAGCAGCTTCTACATCAAGGGATAGAAGGGCGTGGAATAGCATATTCCAGAAGTCAAAGGAACTAGGTCTAAAATCAAGAATCACCTACCCAGCAAAACTGAGTATAATACTTCAGGGGAAAATATGTTATTTCAATGAAATCGAGGACTTTCAAGCATTCTTGTTGAAAAGACCAGAGCTGAAAAGAAGATTTGACTTTCAAACACAAGAATGAGAAGAAGCATGAAAAAGTAAACAGCAAGGAGAAGTCACAATGGACTTACCAAAGTTGAACTGTTTACCTTCCTATATGGAAAGACAATATTTGTTACTCTTGAAATTTTTCAGTGTCTAGGTAGTTGGTGGTATTGCACACACACACATACACACACGCATACACACACATGTACAGACGTATACACACACATACGCACACGCATGTACACACAGAGACAGAGAGCACAGATTGAATTGAATAGGATAGGATAATATCTTTTTTTTATTTTTTTAAATAAATTTATTTAACTTTTTACATTCATTTTCACTAGGTTGGGGAGGGAGGGATGGGGAGAAACTGGAACTTAATGTTTTAGGATCAACTCTAGAGTATTGTTCTTGCTACTAGGAAATAAGAAATACAGGTAATGGGGAATAGAAAATTATCAGGCCCTACAGGACAAAAGAGAAGATGTGGTAAGGGAAGGGAGGGATGAAAGAAGAGAGGGTAGATGGGATAATATCTTAAAGAAATCAAGTTAATCAGTGAGAGAAAAACGTAGTGGGAGGAGAGAGGGTGAAATGGAATGGGATAAATTATCTCTCATAGAGGAGGCAGACAGGAGTCTTCTTAGTGGAGGGATAAAGAGGAGAGCTGAGAAAAAAAAACCGTGAAGTTTACCCTCACTACATTCTACTAAGGAAGGAATAAAATGCACACTCATTTTGGTATGAAAACTTATGTTACAATACAGGAAAGTAGAGGAAGAGATAAGCAGAGCGGGGTGGGGGGGAGATGATGGAAGAAAGGGTAATGGGAGGAGGGAGCAATTTGAAGTCAACACTCTTGGGGAGGGACAGGATCAAAAAAGAGAATAGCAACAATGGAAGGCAGGATAGGATGGAGGGAAATATAGTTAGTCTTACACAACATGACTATTATGAAGTCATTTGCAAAACTACACAGATATGGCCTATATTGAATAGCCTGCCTTCCCAAAGGGAGTGTGTGGGGAGGGAGGGATGGGGAGAAGTTGGAACTCAAAGTTTTATGAACAACTGTCGAGTATTTTTCTTGCTACTAGGAAATAAGAAATACAGGTAATGGGGAAGAGAAAATTATCTGGCCCTACAGGACAAAAGAGAAGATGGGGTAAAGGAAGGGAGGGATGAAAGAAGAGAGGGCAGATTGGTGGTATGGGTAAGTAGAATACTCAGTGTATTGGGGAGGGGCGAGGGGACAAATGGGGAGAAAATTTTGGAACCCAAAATCTTGTGAAAATGAATGTAAAATGTTAAATAAATACATTTATATATAAAAAAAGAAGATGCTGAAATCATCGGTATTCAAGAAAAATGTCATCATTCCTGGGTTGCTGTACATTCTCTGACCCATTCCTTGAGAATAATTAGACAGGATATATAATACTGTGTATACATCATGGTGAAAATATTCTTCCTTCCGTCTCGGGGAAATATCAGCCATAACTCACCGAACTCTGATTGACTCAAAAAAATAATATTTTCTAGTTGGAATGTAAAGCAGTTTCTACTTCTACCCCTTCCTACTTTCCTACTCTTATTTCTTCTTATAGCTATTGGAGCAGCATGGATAGAGCACCAGCGCAGGAGTCAGGAGGACCTGAGTTCAAATCTCACCTCAGACACTTGACACTCATTAGCTGTGTGACCTTGGGCAAGTCACTTAACCCCTCATCCCGGGTCATATGGCTCTTGAGGAGAAATGAGACTGGTGACCTGCACAGCTCGCCTTCACTCAAAACAAAGTCAAGTACAAGTCCTGTCATTATTTCTCTGATGGCGTGGTCTTCTTCAGCAATGAAGGACAAACACACACAATACCTTATCCCTCTCAATAAACTCTGTAGTCTCACCCGTTGAATCGTAGATTCTAGATATGACAAACACTATTCAACATCTCTGTTCCTCTATACTAGCTGACCCTTGAGGCTCAGAGTGCCTGACACTATCAACTTAATGTCTTAACTTCCCTGATTTTCTTCTAAAATCAACTCAAATCCCACCTTCTGCCAGAGGCCTTTCTCATTCCCCCAGATGCAAGTGACTTCCACTCTTAGATTACCTTCCATCTATTCTGCATATGACTCATTATTCTCAGGTTGTCTCTCTCATTGGAATGTGAGCTCCTTTAAAGCAGGACTGACTGTTCCTTTCTTTGTAACCTCAGTGTGTAGCCCAATTCTTGGCACACTCGACAAATGTTTATTAACTGCCAAATATAAATAAAATATTAGTCATAAAAGTACAGGCTGTCGAGAGTCTCTTAGTCCATGAAAGTCTTCACCAATAGTCACTAAAGGTTTTTTGAATGCCTACCGTATGCCAAGCACACTATTAAGTGTAAAAAAAATTGGAGGAAGAAGATGAAGAGGGATAGCACCCAATATAAGACCATGAGGGAGAAGTACAAAGTCAGGGTAACTGGCAGAAAATTAGCAGGGGACTGTACTAAGCTCTCTCAATAAATGGATGGTTTAGAGGTCATGGTTCTGCCCTCCAGGCAGAGGTTACAATCACTGAGGAAGAGAATAATGATGAGATATCAGTAGTATGGTTGATTCAGTTTCACAAGATAATGTGATTTCAAAAAGAGTTTAGGGTTTTTTTAAAATTCATTTATTTGCAATTTCTAAATTTTTAAAATTTTATTACTTAATATATATTTTGATAAATCTATGCTCTAGAGAGATCAAAGTAAAAAGGAAAAGGACTTTTATGTGCAAAATATTTCCAGAAGTTCTTTTTGTGGTGACAAAAATGAAACTTGGAGGGATGCCCATCAAATGAAGAATGAATGAATAATTCATGCCATATGATGGTGAGGGAGAACAATTGTACTATTAGAAATGATGAGGGGAGTGGTTTCAAAAAAATATGAGAAGGCTTAGATGCCCTGCTACATAGTGAAATGAGCAGCTAGGAACAGCAAAATTGCAATGACCACCAACTGTGAAACATGTAGTTATTCTGGTCAGTAAAATGAGCCAAGAAAATTCAAAAGGACTCTTGATGAAAGATGAATCTATCTCCAAAGAAAGAATTAAGGAATCCTGAGTAAAAGTGGAAATATAAATTTCTTATTTATTTTTCTTACTTTCGTGAAGTGACTAATGTGGACCTGTGTATACATATATGATGAACTATTACTTGCTTTCTAGGTGGCCAGGTAGGAGGGAGAGAATTTAGGACTCAATTTTTTTAATACCAAAAGTAAATAAATACCAAATATTTCTTTTAATTCCCTTCTTTTCTTGATTCTCCTCAGATTGGATAAGTCTGAGTTGACATGTCTCCTCAATTTCTTTTTCTAAATTCATCCTCCTAATTATTTTGAATAGTACAATAGTATTCCATCATAATCATATATCACAGATTGTTCAATCGTCCCAATTGGTGGCATCACTTCAATTTCTAACCCTTTCCTGCCACGTAAGATCTTCTATAAATATTTCTAAATATATCACTCCTTTTCTTTTTCTTTGATCTTTGTGAAATAGCTGCAGAAGTGATATTGCTGAGTCAAAAGATATAGAGTTTTGTAGATTTTTGGGCGTACCTCCAAATAATTTTATAGAATGGTTGGGTCACTTGACAAACTAACCAATAATGCTTTAGTATACCTACTTTTCCATATGCTTTCCAGCAGTTGATATTTTGCTTTTCTGTCGTATTAATCTAATAAGTATTCCAAAATATCTGAGTTTTTTTAACTTCATTTTCTGAATCAATACAGATTTGGTTTTTTTATCTTGCAATACTGAAAATGACTGAACAACAACAAAGTAACATTAACATGTCAATTTATACTTTAATAAATAAAACAATTCACTGTTGAACAAGTATGAAACAAACAAACCAAAATAATAAACATAATTGATCATAACTGGTTACCATTTAGCAAACATTCTCAGGGTGGTGTTAAGCAAGTGTATTGATGATACATTTTTGCTTATTGTTAATGCAGTTTTGCTTGTTAATGCTTCATATTTATTTGTTCTGTAACCTTTGGAAATCTCTTTTCTAAAAAGGTAAATGCTATGACAAATAAATGCTTTGATAAATGATAGACCTCTGTCAATTTTATGTTCTTTCTCATATCAAAAAGTCTTTTTCCCTGTATTTTGCATATTTTTGATCTCCTGATTAGTTCTTCATGGTTTATTACAATAACTTCCATAATAGAATTGATCCTTATTATGTCTTCAATATTTTGAAGAATTAAAGTAACATTAAGTCCAATCAGGGCAGAGTCAAGATGGTTGAGTGGAAACACGCACAAAATCTAGCTCTTCCCCCACAGCCCAAAAGATACCTGTGAAGAAAAAGTCTCAACAAATTCTATAGCAGCAGAAACGACGGAATGAAGGAATGGAAGAGATTTCCAGCCCAGGGTCACCTGGAAGGCTGTCTGGAAAGATCTGTTGCACCATACATGCAGCAGAGTTCAGCCCAGTCTGGGCTGTATAGCACCAGGAGGAGCAGGACCACAGCAGGCTTGGGGATAGAACCCTCAGCAGCAGCAGAGGTTCGCAGATCTTTTAACCCACAGGAACCAAAGGTCAGTGAGAGGGCTTTTTCAATCAAGGCAAGAAGGGAGCAGTATCTTCCCCTGGCCCTGACCCGAGGTGGCAGACACAGCAGCAGTGGACAGCGGGTGGCTGCATTGGTCTCAGCAGCGGGCAGGGTCCATTGTTGAAGCAGCTCAGCTTAAAGCCCCTGGAGGAACTGAGCAGCCGATCTGAATCTCAGCCTCGAGCAGGGTCCTGGGGCATGCAGGAGCTGGAGGCCCCTGAGGAGTAAACTCCTCCGTAGATTATGCCACCTTGGAGGTACTGGGAACATACAGGTCCCCAGGGTATACCCTACTCTTGAAAAAGTCAAATAACTCGTTGAGAAAATGCCCAAAAGGAGGAAACAAAATAAGATTATAGAAGGTTACTTTCTTGATGAACAGGTATTAACTCCCAAAGTTCATTGGAAGTAAAAACTAGGATTATGGTTTCAGAACTCAATGAGACCTTAGAAGTTATTGAGTCCAACATTATCATTTTCCAGACAACTAAGGCAAAGAAAGGTAAGTGATTTACTTGAATCACAAGCAAGTACTAATTGGCAGACTCAGGATTGAAGCTCAAGTCTCATTTCTCTAAATGGAGAAGACTTGCTTCACCTCCATGCTGCCTAACTCTAAATAAACAATTCTGTTTAAATAAAAAGTCATTCACTATGTGATTACTATGTACAACACACGAGACAAGTTGTGGAGTAAATTCAAAGACACCAGTGAAGAAAAGGGACTTTTGTTAGCGAGTTCTATGACACAATAGGAGATATCAATCATCTAGAGAAATAACGATAGAAGAAAATAAAATATTAAGAAAGGTACACATGAAGTTCTTGATGGACCAGTGTTTCAAAATTGTTTCTCTCAACCCCAGTAACAATGGATGTGATGGCAAAGGTGATTATCATGACGATGATGGTGTTAGTGACAGTAGCGATTGATGGTGACGATTCATACGGACGTACTTTAAGACTATTTTTTCCTTCTAACTTCACTACAAACAGTTTTAACTGCTATTATTATCCGCATTTTACCTGAGAGGAAACTAAAGAAAAGGTGAATGAGCAACCTAGGATCACAGATCTAGTAGATGTCTGTGGCAACTATTGATAAAATTAACATCACAGAACTGTTGCAGAGAACGATCCTTGCAAACTTGTGATGCAAAAGGTATCTTGGAGTTGATACTTACTGGCATATTCCAGCTTAGTATAGAAAAGCTAGTCTTGAAAAATTGTCTACTTGTTTTTCTCAGTTAGTATCTGAAAGATACCTCTGCAGCAGAGGCATCAAACTAGTAGAACATGAGATGACCATCACTCTAACCACATTAATGTAAAAATACACTACAAGATAAAAATGGGAATTTGTGGTTTAAGAATCAATATATGATCCTTTCGAGTTTGACAGAACTGAGCTACAGAATTCAACCAGGAACTATCTGATTATTAGAGAAGACCCGACACTCGTCGGTACAAAATGATCCTGTTCTTACTTGCTTGGGTAATCTACCATATTTTCTTCTATCATCAATTCTACATGGACATCTTTAAACAAGCAGCAGTAGCTCATCTGGATTTCTGGGATTTCTTTGTTGTATCCCCCTGTTTATACCACTGTACTGACACCCTACTGGTGTGCATTCTTTTAAGTCTCAGTATTCTAGTGTTTGTCTAGGACCTATTGCAACTCGGTTGAAAGTTTAAAGTAGGGTTATTATGTAATGATTTGATATTATTATAATACGTTATTTACATTCTTATCATACTAAATCTCAGTAGCAAAAATCACTGTGCCATAGAGTAGCTATCATATAATATTTGGTGATAGAATATTCTTACTTGAAATTCAACAAATTAAAGAAATATTGATTAAATACTATTTATAAGTGACGGCATGTTGCTATGTGTTGAACTTCCAAAGGAAAATAATAAAGTCACTGAATATATTTGCAAAATAAAATCAGATAAGCAATGAAAGATAATTTAAAAGAAGAGGGAGTAAAAGTTATACAATTCTAAATAATAATTTGAAACAACACAATGAACCCACAATTAGCATTGCTAGTGAGAATATAAACTCAGTGAAAAATGATAGCATAATAAAACTTTTTGCGGTCTCAGATTCATTTTTGCCTTTTTTCCCACACTGTATTCCCAATTTCCTGTATAGTACCTCACATATAATTGGCACTTGCTAAACGCTTGTTGATTGATTTCAATGAGCATTTCCAGGTCAACAAGTTTTCATTATATTTCACTGAATGTTGTCTCAGGTGTTGGAGTAGGTACAGTATTCAAAAAGTATTGAACACTTCTTCCTCCATTCACTGAATTACAATATAAGGAAAGGTCCATACGCAGAACATTTTTATTATTCTTCCATCATTTTTCAGTTGTATCTAACTCTTTGTAACTATATTTGGGGATTTCTTGGCAAAGATATTGGAGTAGATTGCCATTTCCTTCTCCACAATATTTTACCGATGATGAAAGTAATGCAAGCAGGTTTAAGTGACGTGCCCAGGACCGTACTACTCGTAAGTGTCTGATACAGAATTTGTAATTGGGAAGAGAAGTCTTCCAATCCTAGTACTCTATCTACTATGTCACCTAGTTACCCACACAGACAGCAATATAAGACAAATACAATATGGAAGAACAAAAAACAATTCTATGTAAGTTCATGCATGAAGTACATTGGAAGTATTTCACCATAGTCCAGTGGAAGAACAGAGTCAAGAAGGCTGGCAATGTCTCAGGACACAGTGAATGACCTCAGAGTCTTCGGGGTCTAACCAAGAGGTCAGTACTACCATAACTTGCGTATGTTGCCTTCATGGATGTTGGAACAAATTGTTCTCATCAGCCAGTTTCACCATAGGAAGTCTTCACATGCTTGAGGTAAAACCTCCATGACTCACCTATGTGTTTGGGACCTCTTGTTTACCCTCAATCTGGTTTAGCCTGTTTGACAAAATGGTTTACCAGGGTGTGATTCCTGCACATGCTGCAGCTTCTTGGAGTGACAGGTGAGAGTTGGGTGGAGTATGTGTACACCAAGGGTGGAAAGAGCCCCAACAGGGCTCAGCTGCCAATACACCAAAGATACTGGTCCTCCTTGAACACACCCTACACCCCCACTACCAATGTACTTCATGCAGAAACTTTTATGATGACCTTAAAGCTATTTATAGACCAAAAACCTATGGTACATCACAACTACTCAGTGTTGATGGAGCCAAACTGATTAATAAAAAGAACATGATCCTTGAGAGATGGGCTGAACACGTCCATATTGTTCTCAACACATCATCATCAACAAATGCTGAAGCAATTGACCATTTACCTCAGGTTGAAATCAATCCTTGCTTAAATAAACATCCAATTGAAAGAGAGGTTTTGAGTGCCATTAGACTCCTTTCATGTCGCAAAGCACCTGGTGCTGATTCTACTCCAGCTGAGATTTACAAGGTAGGGTGACAATTGCTCAAACAAAAGTTGACTGAAATATTCCAGGTTATATATTTCAAAAAGAGATTGTCTCCTAGGAGTTCGAGGATGCCTCCATTTTCCATCTCTTTAACTGTAAAGGGAATTGATTGTCCTGCAACAGTCACAGAAGGTGTCTCTCTGGGTCATTGCTGGGAAGATTCTTGCTAGAGTACTCCTTAATAGGCTGATCTTTCACCTGGAAGATGGTCATATACCTGACAACCAGTGTGACTTCAGAAAGGGCTGAGGAACAATACATATGGTGTTTGCTGCCCGACAACTCCAGGAGAAATGCCAGAAGCAAAACAGACAACTGTATACAACATTTGTAGATCTGACCAAGGCCTTGACTACTTTTAGTAGTTAAGGTTTATGGAAAATTATATCAAAATTGGTTTGTCAGGACATTTTCAGTAATATTGTACATCAATTTTGTGATGGCATGTTTGCCCATGTTCTGGAGAGTGGAAAATGCTCTTGTGCCTTCCCAGTCACCAATGGAGTGAAACAAGGCTGTGTGCTTGCTCTCATGCTTTTTAGCATGTTTTCAGCCATGTTGACAAATACTTTCAATGAGGATGAACATGACATCAAGGTCAGCTAGCATACTGATGGTGACTTCTTCAACTTGAAAGAGCTGTAAACCAAGATCAAAGTGGAGGGAGTGTTGGTGCATGATTTTCTGTTTGCAGATGATTGTGCACTCACTGAAACTTCTGAATGTGAGATGCAACAAAGCATGGATCAATGCTCTGCTGCCTGGACTAATTTTGGTCTAATAATCAACACCAAGGAAATACAGGTTTCTTCATCAGCCACCACCACACAATCCATACTTGTCACCACTGCTTACAACAAATGGAGAAGTTTTGAATGTGTTCACTAACCTTGGTAGTGTACTTTCCAGGAATGTTCACATTGACAGCAAGTTTGACACACCCGTTGCCAGAGGTATTTTAGTGTTTGGCAGGCTCAGAAGAAAAGTTTGGGAGAGAGGAAGTATTAGATTGACTATGAAACTGAAAGTCAGCAGAGTCATTGTGCTGACCTCATTTTTGTATGTCTTTAGGAAAAATATATTTTGCTTCATTTAATACAGGAATTCAAATTGAATTGAATTGAATACAGGAATTCAAATATTCAAATAGTCGAACTATATATTTGTCTAAAGCATCTTTGCTTATAGGTATGTTGGAGCTGATGCTTATTGGTATATTCCAGCTCCAGAAAGAAAAGCTAGTCTTTCAAAATTGAGTACTTGTTCTCACGCAGCATCTGAAAGACAACACTGTGTGATGTCTCTACAGCAGAGGCATCAAACTTTAGCAAGTGTGATGACATTCACTCAAGTCATATTAAAATGTGATTTGAAAAGGTTTAAGAGATACACCACAACATAGTTAATGTTAATCTGTGGTTTTAAGAGTCAATATGTGACCCTTGTGAATTTGATAAAAGTGCTCTTTAGAATTCAACCAGGAGCCACTACATTATTATGTTTTCTAAAATTTGGCTTGTTTTCGACAATTGGTACAGGTTGGAGGAATTGCCTAGAGAAGACTCTACACTTGATCGATATAACATTTCCCAGAGTTTTCTTGATTGGTTCTAACAGGTCTCTTTCTATCATTTATTCTGAATGGACATCTCTAGAAAAAGGAGCAGGAAAAAATCTGGACGCCCAGGGTTTCCTATTTTGGCCCCCTTTTTAGCCCACTGTGTCTGTTAAGTCTCAGTCTTATAATATCTGTCCAGGACATATTACAACTCCATTGAAGGTTTAGGAGATTATGGTTATTATGTAATTATTTGGTGTTATTACCGTATGTTATTTATATTCTTATCATTATAAATATCAGTACAAAAATTTGCTATGCCATGGACTAGTTATCAGAAAATGTCTCTGGATAGAATAATCTTCCTTGAATCTCAACTTGTTAAATAAAAACGTAAATTCACAAAATACTGTTTCTATGTGATAGTATACTGCTACATGTTGAATATCCAAAGGAAAATAAATGAAATGTTATTGACCAAATTGTACAAAATAAAAGCACATGCATAAATAAAAGATAATTTAAAAGAAAAGAGAGTAAAAATTATGCAATTTTAAGTAATAATTTTAGAATCAGTAAAAATGATGGCATGATGTAAGTTTCTTGAAGTCTCAGGTTATTTCTTTTTTTTTCTCCGAATTCCTAATTGCTCACATAGTACCTAACACATAACTGGCACTTATAAAATGTTTGTTGATTCATTTCAATGAGCATTTTCAAGTTAGGAAACTTTTATGACATTTCATTGAATGTTGACCTAGGTGTTGGAGTAGGTACAGAATTTAAAAAGGATTAAACAACTCATCCTCCATTCCTACAGTTATAAGATAGAGAAAGATCCATACGCACATCATCTTTTATTGTTGTTCAGTCTTTTATAAGGTGCTCCTGACTGTGACAACATTTGGGAATTTCTTGGCAAAGATACTGGAGGGGTTTGCCATTTCTTTTTCAACATCGTTTTACAGATGATAAAACTAAGGCAAACAGTTTTAAGTGACTTGCCCGGGGTCACACAATAAGTAATTGTCTGTGACAACATTTGAAGTTAGGAAGAGGAGTCTTCCTGACTCAAATCCCAGCACTTTATCCTCTGTATCTATTAACTACACATGCAGATAATAACATAAGATAAATACAATATTGTACAATTTTGTACAATAGTATGAAAACAATGCTATATGCGTTTTTGCATGAAGCTCATTGGAAGGAAAAATCAAGATTATAGAGTTAGATCTCAAAGACACTTTAGAGGCAATTGAGTTCAACTTAATCGTTGTATGGATAAATAAACTAAGGCAAAGGAAGATAAGTGATTTTCTGGAATTGATGGCAAGTGCTAACTGGCAGGCACAGGACTGAAGTTCAAGTCTCTCATCTCTAAACAGAGAATACATTCCTCAGCACCATGCTGCCTATCTCTAAATAATCAATTCTTTCTAAATAAAAAGTCGTTCACGATGTGATTACTAAGGACAGCTAGGGACAGCTAGGTGGTGCAGTGGACAGAGCATCAGTGCAGGAGACAGGAGGACCCGAGTTCAAATCTCACGTCAGACGCTTGACACTCACTAGCTGTGTGACCTTGGGCAAGTCACTTAACCCCAATTACCTCATCCTGGGTCATCTCCAGTCATCCTGATGAATATCTGGTCACTGGATTCAGATGACTCTGGAAGGGAAGTGAGGCTGGTGACGTGCACAGCCCTCCCTCACTCAAAAATAAAGTCAACTGCAAGTCATGTCGTCATTTCTCTGATGGCATGGTATTGTTTGGCAACGAAGGATGATACAAACAAATACACAGACACACACACACAGACACACTAAGTACAGCAGATTATGCAAGGTGTGGAGTAAATTCAGCACCAGCAATTAAGAAATGTTCCGGTATTCTGCCACATAGTAGGAGATATAAATCATGTACGAAAATAACAATAGAACAATAGAAAATAACAATAGAAGAAAATATAATATTAAGAAGTGCACAAGTGAAGAACATTCTGAACCAAAAATCCAGGACTGTTTCTCTCTATATTCTATTACCAATGTGTATGACAATGGTGATTATCATTATGTTCATGGTAGTTTTGGTGGTGATGATTGATGATCATATTTCATACAGAAGTTTTTGATTCTAACTTTATTACAAATACATTTACATGCTATTATTATCTGCATTTTATCTGAGAGGAAACTAAATAAAAGAGAGTGACTATCCTAGGATCACAGAGCTGGTAAATGTTTATGCCAGAATTTGATAAAAAAGCAGCATCATAGACCTGTTGCATAGAAGGTTCTCTATACACCTTAATGTGAACTGAAACACATTAGGGGGAGGTAATTTTAAAAATATTTTTATTTCCAATTACATGTAAAAACTTGGCAAGTCATTTAACCTATTTTCCTCAGATTATTCATCTGTAAAATGAACTGGAGAAGAAATTGGCAATCCACTTCCTTATCTCTTCCAGGAAAACCCCAAATGAGATTAGAAACAGTCAGACATGAGCTAAATTAATGAACACAGCAAAAGAGACAATAGATAGAGACACAGAGAGACAGAGACACAGACAGACAGACAGACAGACAGACAGGTAGATAGATACATAGATAGATAGATAGATAGATAGATAGATAGATAGATAGAGGAATGGCTTTCTTTTTAGTCTTGTCAAAACAATGGTCTGCAATGCTTATTACATTAGATATTTCAGAAAAAGACTCCCTGTGAAGATTAAACTTCTATAAAATGCACATTTTTTCTACTAGAAATGTAGATTGACGTGAAAAAAAGTAATTTTTAAAATTTGATGACAACACCTATTTGATATAAAAATAAATTCCCCCAATTATTTTGACCTTGGCAAGGGGTTCATAATCTATTTTTTTATGACAATTTTCCAAAGGTCTAAGAAATTTATTTAATCTCCCTGAGTCTTGGGTTTGGCTATTCCTCTCCAAAACTGAAAAAATATAAAAATTTCTTGGTGACTGTCTATGGACAGTATATAATCACTCATAAGGCATTTGACCTGACCCATGTGTAACACAAAATGACCGAGGATTAGTAGTGGTTCATATTTAAAAATACTGTGACTTTCATTGCCTCATTGTTCGAACCCTGGCAGAGAAAACTACTCCTGTGTGCATTTTAAAAATGAGGAAAGAGACTCATAAAAATAAAGTTTGTTATTTCAAAGGAAAAATTAATCAGATAGGATAATCAGAATTTTAACTTGAGCTTTCAGATAGAAGTTCAAGGTTAGTTTCACTATGGAGTGGGCAAAAAGGTTACAATGTGACTCTGCAATAACTATATCCCAGAGTGTCAAGACTCAGTCAACATACTTTAAGACGACACGGGAAAAATGGAAAATTGCTCTAGGTAAATATGTAGAAGATAAGACAATGCACAGAAAAACAAAGGGAAGGAGGTAGTTTTATAAGAAGTGAAAAATATAGATGTAGGCATGGGAAGAGTAGGAATTAGGAAAAATGATGAATATAATTGTTCCAATATTTCTGAAGAAATTCAAAGATGGAATACCAAGTATCTCAACGGATTTCAGATGTTGAAGGAGGTCAAGAAATTTTTTCTGTTCCTGCAAGCTAATCAAATCTCTTCAAATTGGGAATTTTGAGCAAGAGATAAAGTAATTTCAGCTGTCCCCACGGTGTGGGACATCAAGAACAGAAGTAAGGTAAAAAAAAAAAAAAAACGAAAAAAAACCTCAATGAATTACTGGAGTAGATTGTAATTCTTCACCTGTTTTATGGTCACTCGGTACCTCCTGACATAGCAATCACCATGCTATAGGTGGTAGGAGTAATAAGTTGACTCATGCACTTGCAGCAGATATCAGTGACAGGGAAATTAAGTATAATATGGTAAAAAAAGGAAAATGTAACATTCCCTTCCCTGTGAGAACACGAGGGTCACAGAAAAGGAAGCCACTGGTTGATCCCCAACTCCTGTTGTGCAAGTACAAACTTGAAATACATATTAACGTGTCAGCAAGTTCATTGATAAGGAACATTTTGAATGGATGGTCATGGAAGGCTCCAGGAAAATACTGACAACTGAACTGAATTTTGAAAAAGACTCATATTTTAAACAGCTAATGGTGGTAACATACATTTCTCGCATGTAAAAGAGCAGCTATGAAGACATCTAGATTAGAAGCCTAAGTGAATTCTTGGAAGAGGATCCTACGATCAGGATCAAGCAACGAATTTTGCTTCCCATGGGAGCAATGATCAAAGCTTTCACGTGTATATGGATTTCAATCCATTGTATCAGGTCCAGAGCAAAACCAATTATTAAGTCAAACTAAAGGTACATATGGTCCTCCTCTACGTGTCCAAAAAATAATGAAAAATTAATGAACAGTTCTTTGTTGAAACAATTGTCCAAGCTGAATATTTGTATAGTTCATATTTTATTTGTGGACAAAACATCAACTATTAATTTCACTCTTAGACTAATTCTTTCACAATATTGTGCACGTAATGTATCATTCTTACATTTTCTTACTTTTTGAATTTTTCAAAGATGGACATCCTGGAATAAAAGGTCATTTTGATTATCCTACCCAGTGCAACCTTGATTTTCATGTTTCTTAGACTATAAATAATAGGGTTCATAAATGGAGGCAATAAGGTGTAAGTCATTGAAATCAAAAGATTCTGAACAGATGAAGAATCTGATATAGGACCCAAGACTGAGATCATGGCAGTCAGGAGGAACAAGAAGAGAATAATCAATTGTGGTAAACAGGTAGACAAGGCTTTGTAGCGTCCTTCCACAGAGGGCATTCTAAACACAGTGGAGAAGATATAAGTATAGGATATAATGACAAAGCCAAAGCAGAATGAAAATAAAATACAACTGGCTGCAAGAAGTACATACTCAGTATGTTGAATCTCAGAGGATGAGACTTGCAAGATATGAGGGACATCGCAAAAAAACTGATGGATCATATTGGATCCTGAGAAAGGCAAACGGAACATGTTCCCAGTATGAAGAGCTGAATAGATGAGCCCACTGAGCCATGAACCAATTGCCACCCAAAGACAGCGCAGGGGGTTCATTGTGACCCCATAGTGCAAAGGATAGCAGATGGCTACAAAGCGGTCATAGGACATAGCCACAAGCAACGCAAATTCTGTTGCTATAAAGAAGGTAAAGAAGAAAATTTGGGCAGCACAACCAAGGATTGAAATAGACCGATTCCCTGTGAGGGAATTTACAACGAATTTGGGAAGAGTCACTGAGATGCAGCCAACATCCAACAGGGATAAGTTGCTCAGAAAAAAATACATTGGAGAACGAAGGTGTGGGTCGGTGACAATGGCAGTGAAAGTGAGGAGATTCCCCATCAGGGACATGATATATATCAGCAAGAAAAGAATAGCATATAAGACTTGCAGTTCTCTGATGCTGGAAAACTCCATAAGGAAGAATTCCGTGATGACTGTGCAATTGCTCGTGCCTTTTGGGGTCCTAGAATTCATCTTGAAACAATATGAGTAGAGAATACCAATTTCTAAAAG
>JAQQSK010005225.1:0-25171 GCA_028658325.1 Potorous gilbertii
TTGGGTGCCAAGTCTATTCCATTTGTCTACCCCTCTGTTTCTTAGCCAATACCAAGTGGTTTTGATAATTGCTGCTTTATAATACAATTTGAGGTCTGGTAGCGCTAGGCCACCTTCCCAAGCATTTCTTTTCATTAGTCTCACCTATTAATCTTATAATTTATTAGACTTTTAATAATGATCATCACCACCAATACTACTCAGAGATTAGGGGAATCAAAACTGCTTAATATCATATGAGAAAGTGGGACTTCAAATTCAGATCAGCAAACAACTAATGTGAGAATGGATGACAGGAAGACGTGGGGGTCAAAAAAAAAACTTCATGGGAATCCAAGCGACAAAAACTGTGCAAATAAGTTAATACAATCTCTTCCTCAGGAACTTTTAATACAATCAGCAGCAGCATCCTTTTTTCTAGATATCCTCCCTAAACTATCCATATTATTCTTATTCCTTCTTGCCATCACATCTTTTTCTTGCCAAATCATATGAAGATATACCATAAAAGAAAGAAGAGAAATTATCATTTGCAAAACGAATGAAACTTCTATCTCAATCACCTTCCATACTTCTTGATTTTTTTTCTGATTGGGAGTATGAAGAAGGGTAGATTTCTTATAATTTTTTGTTTGTGGAAGTAGGGTTTGAGATGGGAATGTAAGAAAGAAAACTTATTAGTTATGACATTACTAAGTTTTCTATGCTGAAAAACTTGAGAATATCAGCAACTTAAATTCTTATTATTATCTAAAATTCTTACTTTTAGCCAGAAAACCTTGTGTGCTCATCCTTCATTGCTGAAGAAGACCATGCCATCAGAGAAATAATGACATGACTTGCATTTGACTTTGTTTTGAGTGAGGAAGGGCTGTGCAGATCACCAGACTCACCTCTCCTCCAGAGCCATCTGAATCCAATAACCAGATATTCATCAGGATGACTAGAGATGACCCAGGATGAGGCAATTAGGGTTAAGTGACTTGCTCAATGTCATACAGCTAGTGAGTGTCAAGTGTCTGAGGTGAGATTTGAACTCAGGTCTTCCTGACTCCTGCACTGGTGCTCTATCCACTGCACCATCTAACTGCCCCAAGCCAGAAACCACAAAATAAACCCAAAAGCCCTCAAGGTAGCAAGGAATCTAAAATAGGAATCTAAAATAATACAGAATCTAAGGAATATAAAATAATATGGAAAGAGATGATTTTTCCTTAGCACTATCCCTTCCCAAGCACTAATCTTCCTTCTGGAAAGATGATTTAGAATATTACATTTTCACATAATTCAGACTACAATTTTCTTTGATCCATTCCCCAATGGAAAGACTAGTCATTTTTCCTCCCTTTTCTCAAGCCAAACCACATACCAAGTGCCTACTTAAACTAGAACTTAAAAGGTGCGCGCACACACACATACACACACATACACACACACACATACACACATACACACACACACACACAGAGAAACTTATGATGAATATACTTCTCACCTGGGCTTTTAGCTATTGTTCCTTGGAGAGCTCTATGGGCAAATGTAGGATAGCCCACTAATTTTGCCAGATCATCTCTACTGCTAAGTAACGCATCTAAACAGTTCAGCTGATCAGGATTGGGGTAAAGAAAAACCTTGTAAGCCACTTCTCGTACCTAAATTCAAAGAGTAAATGATAATTAATATCAATTCCATTACACTAAATTTTATTCAATTATAAAAAAGGGAAAAATGTCATCATACTACAGCTGCACCTAAAGATTGATATAATCATAACACCTTACCAAAACAGTGTATAAAATGACTAAGAGGTATTTGAGGTTATACACTGCAAGGAGTTTAACATTCTAATTGGAGATGAAAGGAAGATGGTAACCAAGGGGGAGTATTTTGATTTGAAAAGTCTCAGGAAAGTAGATCCATAGGTTATAGATTATTATACTGGTCCTCAAATTTGACTTATATAAACCCTGAGCTCGTCCAGTAATCTTTGTTCCATATACTTCAGCCACATGGTCTCTCTGGATGCCACAACTACCCTACTAGTTTCCAGAAAGGGTATTTGTGCTAGATGCCCAGCACATGGGGCTACAAGGCAAAGAAAGTAGATTCCTGCTGAACCCTATAGTCCAAGACATCTGCATTAGCCCTACCCAAAGGGTTGGGATGGAATCTCAGTGCAAAGACGATCCCTTTTCACTCCTTCCCTGCATCCATATGGCTGAAGGTGAGTGTAACAGAGGATTCCTCCCTACAGAAGCAATCATATGCTCCATCCTCTTCCTCAAACTCCCATCCCTACTGGCAGTTCACACTTGTTCAGCTGCTCTGTTTCAGAGATCAGCCTGGGACTCGCAGCTTCAGACTGAAGACCAGAGCTGCTGTTCAGCTACAGAAATTCAGTTTCACGGAGAAGAAAAAAGGCAGGGAAGGGGAAGTAAGAGTGCAGAATTTCATACAGTGTTTGAGAGACAGAATGTCCTAGAAGTAAAGCAAGAGAAAACAAGGCAAAGAAAGGAAGACTAATTGAGAATCACACAGCTTAGACCCCCAAAATCCCAACTTTTTGCATTTTTTTATTATTCTAAAGTTCTCCACTTTCCCTAATTCCCTTTAACTTTTTATGAAGACTCTTTGCCATTACAAAAGCTTTTTAATTTTACTTTATAAAAATTAGGATTTTTGTTCTAAATGAGTGCTTTTTCATAATTTTTAAATTATTTTTCAAAAATATTTTTGTATTAAACATAATTTCACCATAGTCATGTTGAATAGAAGAATTAAAATGAATGGGAGAAACCATAAAACAAAACAAACAACACAAAAGAAAATGGTCTGCTTCATTCTGTGATCCAACTCCATAGTTCTTTCTCTGTATGTGTAGAACTTATATAAGACTGCAAGCCATCGTGGGGAGGAAGTGGGGAGAAAGGGGAGAAAGAGGAGGAGGGAGGGAAAGAAATGTAAGATATATGGAGGTGATTGTTGAACACCAAAAACAAATAAAATAATTATTTAAAAATATATATTTTCGTATTTTTCTCCTTGGGAAAAAATTTCATTTTAGGGAGAGTCTAGACTAGAAGCAAAACAAAGGTAACTTTTTATTTATTATACCTTAGAACACATTATGAGTAACATCAATAATAAATGCTTCCTTAAGAGCAAAATAATTTTCTTTATTTAAGGTTTTTGTAAGAATTAGCTATTTCTATTATTAGGTTTACTAACATTAAAGGTTTTAAAGATATTCCTATAAGCACTGCTGAATTATTTTAAAAACAGTACATGAAGCCAGGACTAAAAACAACTCTAAAAAAGTTTAAGTGTGATTTTAAAATACATACCAAATCATCTGAAGACTCTGCCTGTAAACTATTGACTAGTGCATGATCTCCATCATGTGCAAAGTTATAGAGGATATGCTCTGGTAAAAGGTGCTTGTCAATTTTGTTGGGAAAGTGGGTTTGCATAATAAAAGCACTGCTCAAATCCAAGATCTTAACATTAAGGTCCACTGCTTTTTTACGCTGCATATGAAAGAAATAAAACACAATTTACTTAGATTAAATTTTAGTCATTTAAAATCAGTTTTCTAAAGAAACTCAGAAAAGATGATAGATCAAAATAAGGTATTTTGTGGATTACAGTCTAAATAAATGATAATTTAAATATGTACTTAGTTTCTTAAAAGAACATAAGAATATTCTTAAATTTTACAATGATTTTATTTTTACATTTGCATAAAATCAATATTTCTATTGTCTGAGTTATACTCTAATTTCTGAAGATTATATCATGTAGAGTAAATATAATACCTATTAAAAAAACCCAAAAAGTATCCTTTGTAACACTTTTAAGGACAAAATACTAGGCTGGATGGACTTCCACAGTATGGTATTTACTAGATCATTTTGTGGTTCCAAAAAAAATGTAAAATGCTTTAAGGAAAATTTATAGAAAATACTGTTATAAAAAATACTGATAAAAAGGGAGAGAATTCCAGATATAGGGTGAAGTCAGTGAAATGCTCAAGAGTCTAGAGTGTCTTGTGTGAGGAACAAGGAGGCCAGTATCACTGAATCACAATATACATGGGAAGAAGTAAGGTGTAAGAAGACTGGAAAGACAGAAAGAGGCCAGGTTATAAATGGCTTTGAATGTCAAACAGAGGATTTTATATGTGATCCTGCAGGTGACAGGTAGCCACTGGAGTTTGCTGAATTGGGGGTAAGGTGAAAATGAGGGTGGTTCAATATAATCAGGCATATAATTTAGGGATAGTTAAATGAGTGAAAGTAATGGAGGGAGACTTGTGGCAGGTAAAACAAACAAAAAGTCATTGCAATAGTCCAAATAGGAGGTGATAAGTTCCTGTACCAGGTTGGTGTCAGAGTCAGAGAAGAGAGGGACACATATATGAAAGATGTTATAAAGGTAAAATTAACAGGACTTGGCAACAGATTGGACATGGGGGAAGAGATGACAAAGGAGGGAGTCTAGGATGACCCAATGTTGTAAGCCTGGAAGACAGGATATTAGTTCCTTTGGTAGGTAAGTCTGGAAGTGAGGAGAGCTTGGGGGTAAAGATAAATTCAGTTTTGGACATGTTAACTGAAGAAGTTAGAAAAATCCAAACAGACAACTGGATATATGAATCTGGATGTCAGGAAAGAGGTTAGGATTGAATAAATAGATCTAAGAACAATCTACAGATAACTGAATCTATGAAAGCTGATGAGATCACCAAGAGAAGGGAATCACTTGCATATGTAGGATTTGCATTGTAAGGAAGCATACTACTTAATTCCTGTGAGATAGGGATAAAGGAAATAACATGGCATGACATCTGAGTGATGTGAGAAGAGAAAGAGGGGAAAAGAGGGAGCTCTCTGTGACTGGACTCAATTTTTTCAGGGATATATGGGGCAAGGATCTCAGCGATGTGAGGGAGAGAGAATTATTGGAGGTTTGAGGGGAAATGAAAAGATTTGGAAAAGCCAGTATGTAGTAAGCGGGATACTAAGTCAAGCAGGGAAATGTAAAATGATTGCCTTGCCACAATGAGGACCCAGTTGGGACTGAAATACTTTTTTATTCATTCATTCAATTTTTCTTTAGTCTGTTTATCAAGCAACAATTTATACACTAGGTCGACACATATAAGCTGTGTGAACTTAAGCAAGTTACTTTACTTATTTAAAAATAATCTTTGAGGAAGCACGGGGCACACAAGTGCAGCCCGACTTGGCAGGGACAGGACCCTGAATAGGCTTCAGGGAGCCACTGGTAGCAGCACTTTCCAGATTACTCAACTCACAAATGCCACAGACAGCTTCCAAGGTCAGTGGGAGGATTCCTTTACCCAGGAAAGGGGAGAGCCATCTGGACACCCCACCCCAGGCAGCAGCTATTGCAGTGTCAGCTTCCATTTTTGAAGCCCTCCTTCTGGAGCCCTTGGGGGAATTGAGTAGCTGATCTGAATCTCAGCTGTGAGTGGCAGCTCTGGGAGACCTCCCCCTAAAGCCCTTGGGGGAACTGAGCAGCTGATCTGAATCTCAGCCCTGAAATCAAAAGTTAAGTAACTGGCTGGGAAAATGTCCAAAAAAGGGAAAAAGAATAAGACAATAGAAGGTTATTTTCTTGGTGAGCAGACGTTTTCTTCCACCCTTTCAGATGAGGAGGAACAATTTAGGTCTTCACAGGAAGACCTAAAAGTCAAGTCTTCTGCAAAACCTCCAAAATAAATATGCAATGGTCTCAGGCCATGGAAGAGCTCAAAAAGGATTTTGAAAATCAAGTAGGAGAGGTGGAGGAAAAACTGGGAAGAGAAATGAGAGCAATGCAAGAAAACTATGAAAAGCAAGTCACAGCTTGCTAAAGGAAATCTAAAAAAATGCTGAAGAAATTAACACTTTAAAAAATAGACTAACCCAAATGGCAGAAGAGGCCCAAAAAGTCAATAAGAAGAATGCTTTAAAGAGCAGAATTAGCTAAATGGGAAAGAAGGTTCAAAAGCTCACTGAAGAAAACAGTCCTTTAAAAATTGGAATGGAGCAGATGAAAGCTAACAACTTTATAAGAAACCAAGAAATTACAAACAAAGCCAAAAGAATGAAAAAATAGAAGATAATATGAAATAATTCACTGGAAAAACAACTGACCTGGAAAATAGATCCAGGAGAGACATTTAAAAATTATGGGACTACCTGAAAGCCTTGACCAAAAAAACAGCCTAGACATCATCTTTCATGAAATTATCAAGGAAAACTGCCCTGATACTCTAGAATCAAAGGACAAAACAAATACTGAAAGAATCCACTAATCACCTATTGAAAGAGATCCAGAAAGAGAAACTCCTAGGAATATTGTAGCCAAATTCAAGAGTTCCCAGGTCTAGGAAAAAATATTGCAAGCAGCTAGAAAGAAATAATTCCAGTATTGTGGAAATACAGTCAGGATAACACAGGATCTGGTAGGTTCTACATTAAAGGATCGAAGGGCTTGAAACAGAATATTCCAGAAGTCAAAAGAACTAGGATTAATACCAAGAATCACCCACCCAGCAAAACTGAGTATAATACCTCAGGGAAAAAAAACGGTCATTCAATGATATAGAGGACTTACAAGCATTCTTGATGAAAAGAGCAGACCTGAAAAGAAAATTTGACTTTCAAACACAAGAATCAAGAGAAACATGAAAAGGAAAATAGGAAAAAGATATCATAAAGGACTTTCTACAGTTGAACTATTTATATTCCTACATGGAAAGATAATATTTATAGCTCTTGAGACTTTTCTCAGCATTTGAGTAGTTGGAGGATTACACACACACACACACACACACACACACACACACACACACACACATATGTATCTATATATGTATATATCTGCGTATGTGTATGTATATGTACGTATACGTATATATACACATATTACACAGACAGCGTAGGGCAAGCTGAATAAAAAGAGATAATATCTAAAAAAATAAAATTAAGGCATGAGAGAGGAACATATGAGAGGAGAAAGGGAGAAATGGAATGGGGCAAATTATCACTCATAAAAGAGGCAAGAACAAGCTTATTCAATGGAGGAGAAAAGCGAGGAGGTGAGAGGGAAAAAATGAAGCTTACTCTCTTCACATTTGGCTTAAGGGGGAAATAACATGCTCACTCAATTTGGCATGAAAATCTATCTTACACTACAGGAAAATAGGGGAGAAAGGAACAAACAGGGTGAAGGGGATGATAGAAGGGAGGGCAAATGGGAGAAGGGAGTAATTAGAAGTAAACACCTATGGGGAGGGACAAGGTCAAAAGAAAGAATAGAATAAATGGGAGACAGGATAGGATGGAGGGAAATATAGCTAGTCTTACACAACATGACTATTATGGAAGCCTTTTGCAGAACTGTACATATATGGCCTATATTGAACTGCTTGCCTTCTCGGTGGGGATGGATGGGGAAGGAGGAAGGGAGAGAAGTTGGAATTCAAAGTATTAGGAATGAATGTTGAGAAATGTTTTTGCATACAACTGGGAAATAAGAAATATAGGTAATGCGGTATAAGAATCTATCTTGCCCTACAAGAAAAGAGAGAAGATGGGGAGAAGGGAAGGGAGGGGTGTGACAGAAGGGAGGGCAGACTGGGGGAAGGGATAATCAGAATGCAAGGCATTATGGGGTGGGGGAGGGGAGAGATGGGAAAAAATTTGGAACTCAAAATTTTGTGGAAATGAATGCTGAAAATTAAAAATAAATAAATCAACATTTAAAATTTAAAAAAATAAAAATAATTTTCATTTGTAAAATTGGGTTAATAATATAAATATGCTGCCTAGTTCCCAGAGATGGTCTGAAGCTCCATTAGAATAATATAACTAAAAGTGCTTTATAAAAAGACCTATTTGCTAAGAAATCAGGCCACATTTCTGCTAGTAGAATAATAGGATTATAGGATAAGACTATGCCACTAGATATGAACGGTGTATTGAGTTCTCTCTCTTATCTGTATACTTGTACATTACAAAGGAGAGCATTCTCAGGAAGTGGGGTTTGGGGGAAGAAACATATAGGGGGTCAGCAATATTATTAAAAAGAATAAAAAATATTATAAAATGTAACTCAGATTGGTAGGTGCCTGGGGCTATGACTGTTTCAGACCTTTTTATATCGTCGTCACCCAACACAGTACCTTGTACACATCAGGAACTTAATAACTGTTTGCTGTTGATGAGGATAATAATGGCTGAAAGAGTGTATCTTCTTAGTGTCCAGAAATTTAAATTTAAATTGAAGGCTTCCCCACAAATAAATTTAGTAAAAAATGAACATTATGCATCCTTTCTAAATTTAATATAAGGAGTACAAATAAAATTTAAGCTATGCCTAAAAAAACTAAAATCTATAGACAATAAAACTTCAGGATAAAATCTTGTAACATTCAAATTCCCTTGAATGGCATAAAACAGTATCTATCAACATGCCAAGATTATATTAAAAACATAAAAATGTACTTCTTCATTGGAAATGCCAACTTCATATGAAAATGCATAGTTAAATATACTTTTGCTTCGATTCCACACTTTTCATTCTTCTACTCTTCAGTTTATACACTTTGTTTAAAATATGACACAACTAATCACAACTTAATCAATAAACAATCAATAAGGAAAACAGAAAAATTAACATTTTTTTCTTACAGTTCCAAAATTCCTCTTCATTTTTAAAGTGATTAAACCAAATCTATGTAAAAATTTTGTACCCTGAGTCATGGAAGATGACAAGAAAATCAAAACTATGAGTCAACCATCATTCACTTTTTTCCTGATTCCATCAATAATATCCTAGGGCTCTGGGCATATGTTCTCTCCTTCCACAAATTTTCTCAGAACACAGTGTCTGGATCATTCCTTTGGCCTTTTCATGTGCATATGTGCTATCGCATTTATGTGCACATGGGTAAAGCCTAAGTAATGGAATTTGTTGGTTGTCTAAATAGCAAGCATCATTACTGACCAACAGGTGAATTTAGGGGTACAGCAACTTTCACTTTTGAGAGCTTCCCCTCTTTCAGGATGTGTTTCTCTGCAGAATTTCAAGCAACGGGATTCTACTTATCCCTTTTCTAAAAGTTTTGAAGTCTCTCCTAACATCTAGGGAAAATATCAGGTTACTCCCAGCTTTCTTCACCTCTGTCATAAAATCTATAGTGAAGTCGTCACCTCTTGGAAAGATTCCCATCATTTCCACACCAGCAACTAGCTCCTCCTAGCCCTGAACAACGTTTCCCTTGTGGTTTTTTCCACTTGTTCAAGAATGAAATAATCATATAGGCAAACCAAGAAATTATTCCATGCTCTCCTCTGGACAGACAGTATTCCGGGACATATTTGGATAACTGAAATTCTGCATCATTTCTCTATCCTACCTCTGTGCTAGATTTACCTTATCTATTTCATCTTTCTATCTAGGTGATCTATAGTACAATGCCACAACAATTTTATGCTTTTGTTTCTCCCTTTGAAGATATTCATAAAAATGCTCTCCTCCATGCTTTCCTCTTCTGGTAAAGAGATTTCACAGATGGGTGGATCTTCATATATAATGTTGTGATACTATAGTCTGTCCCTTTTTTTTCACCTAACCTGTTTCTTCTGAATAAAGGATATTCTTCCAAAGCCATATTCTAGTCATGTGTTCTTTCCTACCAAGTCTCATAATGATGTCAAATTTCCTTCTGTGGATTAGGATTTTTAGTTAGACTTGTTACTGCTGTTTCCCCTACTGTGTGCACTTATGTAACAACAAAGCCTCATATTTTATACTGCCTCATTTCTTAGAAGCAGTGTCTTGTGACTCCATGGGCATCTCTGCTACTATTAGTCTTCTCATATGTTAGCTATCCTTGAGAGTCCTATAGTATAGTAGATACATATAAGTACTTTTCTATCTATATTAAAGCCATCTTGATTAGATTTTTTTTTAAACTCTAGGCAAAAATATTCTTTACTCATTTTCCTTAGGTGCATTCCAACCTTGGCCAAGAGCTCATCAATTTTTATATTTTATTCCTATGTTACTATCACTAACAACCACAAAAAGCTGACTCACAAATACTGATTTAATTCCTTTAAGGACGGCCTATGGGACAGCTATTTAAATAAGATTTGTATATGTATAATCCCACAGAAGAAGTTAGTGAATTCTAGTGAAAGATTTAGCAATTTTCATAAACTAAAGAATTAACTAGTACAAAAGGTATGGTATGGTAGGTACAACACCATCTGAAATATAAGAACTTTAAAGAATTTGATCCTATAACAAAGATACTAATTAATCTGCAGTGAAACAGGGTGATATATCAAAACAGAAATACATAATATTTACCTTTTCTTCATCCAAATGGATTCCACTTATCTCAAAATCAAACATAAATAATTCTGCCACTTTCCTAAAAATAAAATTATTCTCATTACATGTAAGTATTAATAAATATTTTCTTTCATAATTCTTTTCCCTTGACAAAAAAAAAATCTAACTTTAATGTATTTAATACCTGTGTGACCTGAGCTAAGCCTGAGGAAGATAAAGGTTAAATAAGATACAATCCCTTATACTTCAAGAAAGTTATTTCCAAAGAGTCCTCAGTGTCTACTTGGGTAATCCAACCATTTCAGAGAAGAGTATATTTTTTACACAAGTTATTTTAGAAAGGGGCAAAATATTTTCTTGCTAGTATATTTATAAGATGCCAAACTTCAAGGAACAAGGTACAAAATTCAATCAATCATCTGGCTTAAGGATGGTGCTAAAACACTTGGTTGACTGAGTTTTCACTTTTCACTCAGTTTTTAGCATCTGAAAAACCAAATAAACACATTGATAACTGATATGGGCTTTTTATTCATAATGAAAGGCATGGTGGTATAATGAAAAGAGCACTGAACCTAAGCCTGTGACCTCAGCAAGTCACATGGCCTCTAGAGCCACAATGTCCTTACTTTAAAGTAAGGAGGGTCTATATGGTGTCTAAGATCCCTTCTAGTCCTATATCTGTGATCTTAGTTTATAAGTCTATAAATCTCAGGCTAGGAAAGGATATCCTCTCAGTTTACTGAAAGGAAGGTGGTAATGGTTATTGTTGTTGTTCTTCATTCTCAAACAGGACCATGATACCTAGGCAGATGATGCCATGACTTGCAAGTGAATTGGATTTAAGTGACACAAGGCTATGCAAAGTTACCAGCCTCTCTCCTCCAATGCCATCTGTATCCATTGGCAAAATAGAGATCTGGATAACTAGAGATGGCCCCCTGATAGGGAGGTAGGAAAAGGGAATATGCTGCAAGTAAATATAGTAAATCTCAAAATAATTAAATACAGTCACTAGTCATATCGCTCCTGCTCAAAAATCATACTGCCTATTGAATAAAGTTCAGAACCCTTTGCCTAGGATTTACGGACCTCAATTAACTGGCAGCTACCTATGCTTCATCTATTTAGCTACTGCCTCCTGTCATGGACTCTACATTCCAGCCAATCTGAGTCAAGAGTCACACTTTTTCATCTCCATGCTTTTGTTTCTGTGGTTTCCTGTGGCTGAATAGTGTCTTCCTCTGTCTCTTTGTGGGTTTAAAGGTTTGTCCACCCTTTAAAATCCAATGCTACTTCCTCCATTAAAGCTTTCCTGCTCCTCCTTGTACACTGGGTCCATCACTAACACCCTTTCCCTTCCCCTGGACTTTACATGGCATTTTGTTTTGTACCTTTCTAATGTATTAAGCATGTATTATACTTTTTAAAATAATAATCTATGTATGTGTCCTAGAGAGACAGCAGATAAGAGAATCAGTTTCAGAAAGAACACCTGTTGCAAGTCCTACCTCTGACACACACAGACTGTGACATTGGGCAAATCACTTAACTCATCTCTCAGTGTCCTAGGCCTGTGCTTCTTAAACAGATGAGGTCACATAACTGAATGTAGGGGTCGCAAAAAAATTTGGCAACAGTAAAAGATTTCTGAATGCACAACAACCAAAAGTTAATTCAAAATCAAACACATAATGACTCTGAAGTGTTTCTGGCAGGACTTGCCCGTGCTGCATCACATAACATCACCACAGCTGTGGTTCTGAACACACAAGATGCACACTCTGCATCGGATACGCCATCACACCACACAACATCTATGAATACTGCCAGAAATACCTCGGCTCATATTTGAGATTATTGTATGTTATGCATTGCAGTGTTTTTACTGTACATACAAAATTGCTAAATGAATTTTGGGTTAGGATTAGGACAGAATTTCCAACAATTTCTGAAAAGGCCATAAACGTACTTCTGCTATTTTGCACTATGTATTTATGAAAAGAGATGCTCTCAGCCTGGACAATTATAAAATCAAAATATCCATCAACTCTGAAAAACACTGAAGATACTCTGCATCTTGCAGTATCAAATATTCTGCCAAAATTTAATTCTTATGTAAAAATAAACACATATATTCATCTCACTGGTATGCAAATTTACTTTCCTCTTTAATAAGTGGTAAGATTATATGTATACCAAAGAACTGTTTTAAAATAAATTTCCTTATGATTTATTATCAGTGAATGTTTGATTTATATACCTACTTTATAATCTATACATTCGTGGTTACATAAAAATTACTCGGGTGAAAAGGGAATGGAAAAAGTTTAAAAAGTTCTGCTCTAAACAACTCTCTAAGACAAGGAGTTGCAAATATAATGCTAGAGGAAGTTTCCTCCTCATGGAGCCTCCTATACCATAAAAATCACGTCTATTCCTGGTGTGTGTGTGTGTGTGTGTGTGTGTGTGTGTGTGTGTGTGTGTGCGCACCACGTCTATTCCTGGTGGGTGTGCATGTGCGTGTGTGTGTGTGTGATAGCTGTAACTTCCTAAGTCTATAAGGGTAACAAGAATGAAGTCTTATCTAAAGATAACATCTCTGCCAGGGCCTATCTCAATGGCTCTGTACACAGAAGCTAGTAAGTGAGTAACGAATTATTAAATAACCAAAAAAATTAATAAAAAATTTATTATTACATGATTTATACTTAACAGTTTATTTCAGCGTCCATAAAGTTCAAATCGCTGAAAACCAAAGTGTTTGCTTATACATTTATTTCAACTCCATCCGAAATTCACTAATTAAAAACATAAAACTGGTTTGCATTTGGGCAAAATTTCAGTTTCCAGACATGAGATTTCCTGTCTCTCTTTCAAATCATAGCAGCTACATGGAATATTAAATTCTTTGAAGCCATACTAGAAGCCCAGCTCCTTAACTAATGAAAGCTGTTCTTCTTTGATTCCTCACAATTGAGAAGTTTCTCAGGAAGATGTCTCTTTCTCTTGGCACACTTCAAAATGTCAGGGGAATTCATGCTTACTGAACATCTGATGTGCTATTCTGGCTTTCCACAACTACTCAAAATGGAAACAAAAATATACTTCCTGTTGATCATAGCAAAAGCTTCCTAGTTTGTGAAGATCAAAGGTACTTTGAATCCATCTAACAGAATCCAAATCTAATGGTACCAGCAAGGTGCTATTTTGAGTGACACCAGTACCATTCTTAATCTACAAGAATGGTCTTATCAACAGAAGCACGTTATCAGAACTGTACAACACGATCTGAGGACCTCTATTTAATTAACTTTTACCTAAAGTAAAAACTTTTAATCATTTGATCCAACTGCCAAACTGCCTATGTATCCTTATACTGCTGACCCTTCAAAGAGATTCAAACTATGATTACTTTAAGACAATTAAAAAAAATTTAACAAAGGAATCTATGAAAAATACATCTATTTCTTAATCAATGTGATTTCTTTTTTTTAATTTAAGAATCATATGATGAAGATTAATCCTAGTTCCAATTCAGTTAGTTGCTATCAACACTTAGAATGATACCATTAAAATGGTGTACATGTATTTCACAGTAAAAACAAGAATAATCATAGTCAGTAAAGGCAAACTATACATAACTGTTTTGTAAACAGAAATTTACTTAGTGCTGGTAATAATAGCTGATCACCAAAGCAGTGAAATTTTAGTTATGTAATTTTTTTGTTGCTCACTTGTTTCAATCATGTCTGACTCTGTGACCCCATTTGGGGTTTTCTTGAAAAAGATACTGGAGTGATTTGCCATTTCCTTCTCCAGCTCATTTTAAAATGAGGAAACTGAAGCAAACAGGGTTAAGTGACTTGTCCAAGGTCACACCGCCAGTAAGTATCTAAGGCTGGATTTGAACTCAGGTCTTCCTGACTCCTGGCCTGATGCTCTAACCACTTAGCTGCCCCCAGTTATATAATATTCAAGCCTAAAGTTATAATTGAACAATAAACTACTTCCCACATGTCACTGGTTTCATCAGCATTCTAACAGGAAAACAGAAAGGAGTTATTTATTCACTTACTCAACTGACATTTATTAAGCACCTATTACACAAAAGGCCCTCTGCTGAGTGTTTTGGGGGATAAAATAATAAAACAATATGCCCTCAAAGAGCTTACAATCAAGTAGAATTATTGTGATGAATCAATCAAACATACATCTATAGTTATAAATGATTTCACCTAATTATGTTATTAATAACATAATTCTTTTGAATATTCCTTTAAATATATTATTTTGAAAATAACATTTTCTCTTACTGACTTAACAATCATTGTTTATTAGTGACAACCATAGGTTCACTCAAAATTATTTAAAATAGAATCATAGCTACTCTGTATAAGAGCCAAGAGCCATAGGAAGAGAAAGCCCTTTCTACTTCCAAATGTCACAGCTAGTCCAACTATCTAATTAAACAAGAGGAAATTTGTCGTAGCCTTCTTAGGGAAATAGATGGATTTCACTAATTGATTGTGTTATCTCAACTCTATCTTTTGTTTCTTTTATTCAACTCAGCCTCCAAAAGAAGTAAGATGGCAGGAAGGAGAGATGGTGAAGAAAGAAGGTAGATGAAGGGAATGAGGAAGGAAGGAGGTAAATATTCCCAAACTTAGAGTATATGATATAACCTCCGGCTTCATTAAGAAGATGCATATTAAATTCATACAAAGTGAATCACAGGCCTAGAGGGAACCTCAGAAATCATCTCACCCAATTCTATCACATAAGTAAAGTCTAGCAAGGTAAAATTATCTATTCCAAACCATACAGATGTGGCTAGGCAAAGACTAAATCTCAGGCATCATGGCTTCCATTTCACTGTGCTTTCTACTCTATCACACAATAATAATTCACATTTACACAGGATTTTAAAGTTTAGAAAGCACTTTTCTAACAACTATGAGGCAGATAGTATAAGTATTATCATTCCCCCTTTACAAATAAGAAAACTGAGGCTTAAGACACTTGCCTGTGGTCACACACCTAATAAGTTTTGGAGCCAGAATTTCAATCCATATCTCCTAACTCCAGCTCCAGCATTCTTGCCAGCTCCCTCAACTCTACTTTTCCATCCATAGACTTTTTCTGAAAGATTATCAAAGTATTAAATATCTGTTACAATCCAGAAGAGGAAGTATCAGGACTTAAAGAGAAGTAAATTTGTTCTGCCTGACCCTGGAAGGTATGTACTCATCATCTTGTATCTCCCTAAGCATCAAGCACAGTAAGTGCTTCCTATGCGTTGATATAGTTTAGAAATTAAGTCATCCAACTTCAAAATACTAAGTTGATCACAGTAAACTAAATAATCTTCCATCAATCATTGGAGCTTGACCCTCCCCTCAATCTTTGGAAACTGATCTAATTGTTACAGATGTAATAGTTGGTATTATGAGAGTTTATTTTAAAACCAAGTTAATACTACCACTACCAATAACTCCTGGTGCCCCTCACAAACACACAAAATATTAAGCATAAGCTAACAAACAAGTACCTGGTTTCAGGATCAAGAGAAGCCACAAGTTTTTCATCTGATAATAATTTTTGCAAACTTTGATATAATTCCACATTTGTATTTAACCTAGAAAAAATTACAGGTGAAAAACAAATAGATTAGATAGATATAATTCTTAATTTACTACTGTTCAAAGAATAAAGTCAATTTCTATACTGTACATGAATAAATCTCAAGGTTTTTCTCATTTAGGCTATGAATGTTATAATCATGGATAGACATCCTACAGAATTTAAGTCAAAGTTCAAAGTTAAGATAAACAACCCTTCCAAACTGAGGCATAAAAGTTTCAACTTTATTCAACATTCTTCCCTGTGGGATAGAGAATAACTATGTCTGTTCAATATCTTTATCAATGCCTTGGATTAACATATAAATCATTCACTCACCATATTTGCAGATATCATGAACCTGGAGGGGAGAGTGAAAATGCTGGACAACAATGAGAATCTAGAAAGATTTTGGCACAGGCAAGAATAATAGGTCAAATCAGAGAAAAATAAAAGGAAAGAAATAATATAAAGTTCTGCACAGGGTTTCAAAAAATCAACTTCAAAAGTGCAGGATGGAAGGGAAAGTGTGGCTGGACAACAGCTCAGATCTTGGAGTTTCAATGTATGTTTGTCCTTCGTTGCTGAAGAAGATCATGCCATCAGAGAAATAATGACATGACTTGCACTTGACTTTTGTTTTGAATGAGGGAGGGCAGGTCACCAGCCTCACTTCTCCTCCAGAGCCATCTGAATCCAGTGACCAGATATTCATCAGGATGACTGGAGATGACCCAGTCTGAGACAACTGGGGTTAAGTGACTTGCCCAAGGTCACACAGCTAGTGAGTGTCAAGTGTCTGAGGTGAGATTTGAACTCAGGTCCTCCAGACTCCTGCACTGGTGCTCTATCCTCTGCACCACCAAGCTGCCCTGGAGTTTCAATAGTCAACAGGAGTCAACAGTATGAAATTGCAGGTAAAAAAATTAATTGTATTCTTGGCTATTTTTAGAGCCATAGCATCAAGAATCAAAGAAGTAATTGTTCTGTTGAACTTGACTACATCTGAGTGTCATTCAGTTCTGGATGCCACATTTAAGGAAAAACAGTGACCATTTTGAGCATCTCCAAAAGAAAGTAAACAGTGTTTGGTGAATGATTTGGTGAGTGATTTTAATGAATATTTGGAATGGTGAAGAAATTATAAGTTATGCCATTGAGCAGGACTACCCAATGGCCTGCAAGCTAAGCATGGTTTTCAGACTTTAAAATACAATTAAATTTTATTTTAAAATGTAGAAATTGTTCTTGGGTCACAGGAGTACAAGAATAGGTGGTAGGTGGTAAAGGGACACGTCACCATGCAGTTTGTTTGCCCAGTGAAGGAACTGGATATGTTTAGCCTGGAAGAGAGAAGATTGAGGGACGAGGGGGAGAACTATAGTTGTTTTTAAATATCTGAAGGATTGCCACGTAGAATAGTTAGATGTGTTCTGCTTGACTGAAGAGAACAGAATTAAGTGATAAGATTCCTGTCAGGTTCCAATTGGTAAGAAGGGTAGTTTATTCCCTTTCACAAATGTGTCTAATTATTTTCTAATGCCTTTTAAGGTTACCAGATTATTTCTCTAATGCCTCAGATAAAAGCCATTCTCAGAAGCAATTGCCAGGAAGCCTGCGGAGGCACAAATTTTATCCTACTGACTACTACACTATCGCATTAGGAAAAGTTATGGGGAAAAAAATATCAATAGTAGCTCACACTTATGTGTATGCTTTACAATATACAAAAAGGCCATCCTAAAAACTACCAATTAAAGTAGAGAATACATTACGCTATACCATTAAGGAAAGAGCTCCAGAGTTTACTACTATTAGAGTCCCATATAGAACTAAAACTATCCCATCATTCAAGAAAGCAGCCCCTATCCATACCCAAGAAGTCTTCCTTTCCTAATCTAAAGTGACATGCTCCAACCTCAAACTGTAATATTAATGACTGTTTCAGGAATAGATACGGTACGGTATAATGTGGATTTGGAGGCAGAAGATCCAAATTTGAATGCCAATCCTATCACTTACTAGCTAAGTGACCTTCGGTAAATCATGCCACCTGAGCCTCAGCTTTTCTCATCTGTAAAATGGGAATAATCCCTGTCCTCACTATCCCAAAGTGGTTATTACATGCCTATATACATCATCTTCATCTTCTTCAACAGATCCATGATTTTATCAGTTGATTATATCCAGTAATACATCATCTCTCTCTTTAGTATTTTCATGGTTTCCTGAGTTGATGCAGTCAAAAATTAAATAGACCACTAAGATGAATGAAAAGCCCAAGAGACAGAGTTTCTGGGTAATTAATAATCAATTTATCAATTATAGCTAAATAATTATATAATATACATCAAATAGCTAAAAATCAATAAATTTGATGGTCAGCCATCTCTCCCTAAATCAAGGACCCCTAATGGAGACAATGAATGCCTTAAATAGTTTTTTGAAAGGCAATAGCCCTGACAAAAAATCAATCCTGACTGAACAATTAATTTAAATGAGGTGAGCTAAAAGTCTTCAATTCCTCCTACAGAGAACATGGTTTGATCACGAGACTCAGCTACCAGCATTCTGAACAAAGCAATCCGTCTCTACAAAGACCACCCTGGTTGGTTTTCTTCTTCATGAGCTTGGTTAACCTAAATGCCAATGGAGAGGTGCACGGACCTGGGGCTTTGGAGCTGGATTCATCTAGTTTAGATTCTGTTTACACTCTAAACAGAAGTAAGGTCTCCAAATGGGTGGGGTCTTGCCCAAGATCCAGGAAGATTAGGTCAATCTCATCTATTAGCCTTGTCCTTCAGAGACTGACTGACTTACGGGGACTGTTCTCTGAATGAGGAAATAAAACAAACCTGGATCCTAATAAGTAATGGGTCATTAATATAAAAGAATATAATAATTTCCCTTACCAGTAACCAACTCTTTGGGAATGAACCTGTCCTTACTAGATAGGCTGATCATTTGACAATAGCCTGTTTCTTGGTCTACATTCAACTCTAGTTCACAGCAGTGCCTTCCAGGGCTAGTGTTCTGTTGACAAACCTTTCAAGAACCCAGAGTCACCTTCAAGCCACAATGTAACCTCAAAATATCAAAAGTCATCTTCAACTATTAATGTGTTAACTAGGACACTCCCCTCTTTCACTTATATTAAATAAATGTAAATGTCTTTATAACAGCAAGTTCTAAAAATTTGTCTGTCATCGTTTCTGATAGCAAATACATGAAGGACAGGAATGGTAACTGTTTCATTACCACAGAATGTAAGCTTCTTGAGGGCAGGGATTGGTTTAGACTTTATATGAACAGGCCCTAGCACAGGGCCTTGCACATACATAGGTGCCCAATAAATATTTGCTGACTTCACGTTTATTAGCTAAATCATAGAGTTACGGCAAGGAAGTCACTGTGTAAACATTAAAGCACCTTCTTCGTAACTGGTATGCTGCTTGGTACTTAAAGACTTTCAATAGTAACTGTATCCTTTTCTATAAATATAAGTTAAAAGGTACCTGAGGCTGGCATAATAATTTAAAAAACATTTAACCTACTTTTAAAGTAACTTTAAAGAAAATCCACATCTTGGCAGTTGTGCTTTACTACTAGGCTCAACAGAGACCAATAACATCCAGTAATACCCTTCAACCTCAGTCAGCCCTACCAGGGAAATTTTCTTGGTCCCCAAAGCAACTCTAACACTGCTCCTGACATACATACTTTATGGACACCAAACATGACATTAAACAAGCCAAAACTATACAGACATTATTAGCTATAGTAATTGATTGCAGGCTTGTGAAATTTAGACTTATATTTGTTGTGTTTTATTGGCACATAACATAAAATAAAAGCAACAACCTAGCAACCCAAATTCATCATTTTGACAAAATAAAAAACTTAATACACACATCTTTACACAGGGGTCCAATGCATTTGTTGGCAACACAAAAGAAAAAAATCTTCCCTAACATGATTTCTTGTTATTGTATAGCCCAATATCATAGTAAATATGAATAAAACATACTTTTCTACCATGGTACCAATGTTTCTGCAGGCTTCTTCTGCTGCTTCTCTGTATGCAGGGTCAGGATGAGCAATTTTCACAAAATCTGCCTAATATAAGGGAAAGAGAAACCAAGAGGGGATATGATGGAAAATAACTTTTCCAAGAAGATTTAAAAACAGATAAAAATTTATATTTTAAAATGTATCATTCTATTTGATTTAATCAATCTATTTCTACCAGTGATAGTTTTTTCTTATATCGGTTTAGCAAAGGCTAGTAGTGAGCATTCTATGCTCCAAAGAAAATATTTTCAGAGCTTATTTTCAGTTTGGCAGAAAAAATCCTATTCCTCCAAAGAAAAAACTTTTCAAATCACATTTTTAAAAAATGGTTTAAAAATATTTAGAGATTTTTCTAAAAAAATTAAGTATTCCAAATTTTTCTTTCTCTCTGTCAATACGTATGCCTTTTTCTCCACTAATTTACACCTATTTGGTACCACAAAGTAACCTCACAAAGCATTAGTATCTCCAGTAACATTCAATGCAGAAAATTTCATATAGCAGTATGGTTATGCACCTTCTCCTATCTCATCTCAGTACTTTCTACGTAGGACTTTGAGTGACATAGCTGAATCTCCAATTCCAACGGGGTTTCTATCACATTCCTAGTGCTATAATGATTATATTCAGAACTTGATTAAATTATTTTTAACCCCTTCAAAAAGCTCAAAGTGAAAAGAATTGAAACCACTAGACTAAAAACAATTTTACTTTTAATAGAAACATTCCAAAAAAACTCAATAACTACAAAATGTTTTGTTATGCTCTTCTCTGTGAAGTCAATGACAATTTAATATGCATTAAATGTAAAAAATACAATCAACACAAGACACAACTCCATATTTTAATGCACATAAACAGTAAATTCACATGACTGACACATTCCTTTGATAACAATAAATCCAGTTTAGCATTCAAGTACATAAAATGTTAATGAAGTAGAAATTTACCAAGTAATTTTTAATTACCAACTATGAACATACTAAAAGTCAATGGAACCTCCTTCAGATATAAAGAATGAAAGCTCTTAAAAATGGAAGAAACCTTATAAACTAATCCAATCATTTCATTTTACAGATGAGGGAACTGAGGCCCAGAAAGGTTGAGTCTTACACACAATTCACAACTAATAATTAACATTAAAGAAAAAAAACTTTGTCCATTTAGAATAGTGGCGAGGGAAACAAGGTAAGTGAATTATCTGAACCCCAAAATCACTGTTTCATTATTTCTGAAAAATGGAACAATTTCCCATTCTACATTACAAACTTAAGATAGAAGTGGGCATTCCATGGGATCATGAAGAGTCAGACACAACTGAAGAGGAAAACAACCTAGTTCAATAAAACTACTCTTTTACAACTAGGATAATCTCACTGGCTGCTTCAAATAGATATATTTAAAAATTGTATTCAATAACAATCATATACAATACCTGGGTGATCAAAATTTGTTCTGAGATTTTTCATACTTCAAAACTGACATTTACATAAGGTAAAAAATTGAAAAGTAACATTTTATTCTACAGACAAGAATAAGGAAAAAAGTGAACCAAAATGAGCCTCAACACAATAAAATAAAAGCAAACATCTGGGAAAAGTTATGAAAATAAGCATGGAAAACAACTAGGAGTCATTAGTAGGCAGTAAACCTAGGGTTGCAATTTCTCTACCAAAAGCCAATACTGTCAACTCTTTAGTATCTCCAGGGAATTTTAAAGTAACATTTGCTTTCAAGTTTTTACTAACATAAGCAAGTTAGGTGAAAGAAGCATTTGTTTCACTGATACTATGGAGTATTCATTTAATAATACTGATTCCATTTACAGTTGGTCAAAAATACTGTCCCTGTCCTCAAGGAGCTTACAATCTATTTTACTTTAAATTCAGCAGGAGCTCTTTCTAAAAAATTGTATAAACATTTTTTCCAACTCCTGGAAGTTTAAGGCAAATATATTTTGGTCAGAGAGGTGATATTAACATTAACATGAGAGGAATCAGGAAGAGCTAACAAGCAGATAGGATGGGGAAGCTAAACAACTTTTGAACTTCTCCTAAGCCAGGTCCTCACAGCATTTGCAAAAGGCTATGCTATGAAGCAGAGGTAAGTCCTTACATTAAATACACCTGCAACATTCAAATGATTGGAAAAACAAAACAAAACCATAGTCCAAGAATAAATAGAGGCAGT
Source organism: Potorous gilbertii (assembly GCA_028658325.1). Classification (NCBI taxonomy): domain Eukaryota; kingdom Metazoa; phylum Chordata; class Mammalia; order Diprotodontia; family Potoroidae; genus Potorous; species Potorous gilbertii. Next base: position 22,258 of record JAQQSK010005225.1, read on the forward strand.
CTGAAATGACCCATTGTTTTGGACTTGTATGCCACTTCTTCCCTTCCTAAGTAGGAATAATTAAGAGATAAACACATTTTTTGGTCTTGACCAATAAACTGTAAGTCAGAATAACACTATTAGAAGCAAACAAGGTTTATGTGTCTACATCAATAAAAAAGGCTCAAGACATCATTTCAAAAATGTCCATTTGATTTTAAAATTTCATTCTAACAACACAAATGTTCACTCATTTACTTTCAAAAAAATCTACTTTATATTTCTAGGTATCATAAAGATGTTATATGTTATAAAGATGTATATAAAGAATTGTGTGCAAGTCAACTTTTTTTATAAGTGGAATCTTATTTTAAAGGTAACAAGGAAATTTTTTACACAAAGGAAACTTGTGGCAGATATTTTTGTACAATGAATGACCTTTCTGTCATGAGAATAAGACCTAATGATGTTTTGTAAATTTGCCCTGATGAATATCAAATTCTCTTAAAACAGTAAATACCTGAGTTTTTTTTTTCTTTTGTTAACATATTTTTAGCTGCATAACTAAGGTCAAACATTCTCATAAGAACATTATCCAAGAATATGCTCATTTTTTTTTCTCAAAAACAATTTTCCAGATAAACTTTTGTGTCCTGTAGTAAATTACTAAAGAGAAAAATTCAAGCCTTAAAATATATCTTACCAAATCTGCTACTTTGCACAAGGCATCTGACAGCTGATCAAAGATACACACAGTTTGTGGTCCAGGTGGTGTAGCACATGCACTCTCTACTAGGGACTCAGTTTGTCTTAGGGCTTTTTCTTGTGCAACATGAAATCCTTCAGGAGAACTTAGCTCTGGAACACCAAACAGACCCTAAAATTCAAAGAATATTTTCAATTTATGACCAAAATATGAGAATTAAATTTTGTCAGTATTCAGTTTCCAAAGGCAATCCTATTTTCAGTTGCTTCATCCCATTATTTTATAACCACTATCATCATGTCTCCCACATCAAAACAATTACCCTATGCTAGACAACCCTTGCCTGGCTCCCCTCTACAAAATTCCCAATGAGTATTCGAGGATGAAATGATGGGGAACCCATTAATACCCAAAGCAGCCCATAGTACTTTTAAAGAGCCCCACCTATCAATGAGGTTTTCCTTACACTAAGCCTAAACCTGACCCTGCAGCGTCCACTCACTGCTTCTAGTTCTGCCCTCTAAGGTCAAAGAGAACAAGTCCATTCCTCTTCCGGTCCTCACTCTTCCTCTTCTGAAAAATAACAATGACATAGTACATTCAAGTAATCTTTTCTACTATTAAAGTTTTATAAACCAAAAACTTCTTAAACTTAATAGTAAATTGTCATGGGCAACATTATCACTAATAACGACCTTTAAAACGGCTTGCATTTATAAATTACTTTGGATTTACAAATGCCCTTTGCATATATTATCTCACTTAATCCTAACTACAACCCAACAAGGTAAGTAGTGTATTATATTTTTACACACATTACATAAGAGAAAACTGAAGCTTACAGAGGTTATGTAACATGGCCAAGGTTAGACTTAGACTGCCAAAGGGAGTACTCAAACCCAGTCCAAATCTGATTTCCAGTCCAGTTCTCTCTGGGAATCCTAAAGGATTATTTATAAATTTAGAAAGATGAAAAAAAATCCATTCTCTCCAATAAGAATGAGCATTCAGCTTAGATCTCTTCCATCCTCATACAACACTTTTGCTTTATTCATTAGGGAACACCATTCATTGCAATTATCTCTTTGCATTTCCTCTGTGGGGCTACTAGATGGTGCAGTGGATAGATGGCCAGGCCTGGGGTCATGAAGACCTGAGTTCAAATTTTACCTCAGACACTTAACTGTGACCCTGGACAAGCCACTTAACCCTGTTTGCCTCAGATTCTTCACCTGTGATGTTTCTGTGTCACAGACAACACTTCCCACCATTAGCAGTCTGAAGTTTATGGACTTCTCATAAGAATATTTTTAAATACATAAAATTAAATACATGCAATTTCAAAGGAAACCAATTATAATGAAGTACAGCTATCAAAATATTTTTTTAAAAATTTCAAGAGGCAGAGCCAAGATGGTGGAGTAAAGGCAGGAACTCCCCTAAGCTCTCCCTAAACGCCTCCAAGTATCTTTAAAAATAACTCTAAACAAATTCTAAAGCAGCAGAACCCACTAAAAGATAGAGTGAAACAAATGTCCAGCCCAAGACAACTTGGAAGACCAGGAGGAATGGTCTGCTGCAACATGGTGAGAGAGAACTCAGTAATGCAGACCAGAGCCCCAGAAAACCTGGAGCAGGCCTCAGAGCAACTGAATCACTGGCGGTAGTGGCAGTTCCCAGACCTCTCAGCCCACAGATACCAAAGGCAACTTAGAACGGGAGCTGGAAAAATTTGTCCCACCTCGGTAAGAGTGGAACACAATCCAGTACAGACCACAGCAAACCAGAAGCAAGCATCAGGAATGACTAAATCAGCAGCAGCAATGGGAGCAGCTGATCCCAGAGCTCTCAGCCCACAGACAGTAAAGGGGGTCAAACAACTGGTTAAAAGGAGATTATAGGGGTCTTTTTGCTACCAGGATTCTGTTGCATTGCTCATACTCATATCTGCATCACAGTCCTGGGTAGCAATCCCAAGGAAAGGAGGAAAGCCCCAGGACATCAGAGCTTGCAGCTACAGTGGAGGGGGAACCCTCCTCACAGTTCCAGGGTGAAAAAGAATGCTTGTGGTCACTAAAAGACCACAGTATCAGCCAAAAGAGAAGTAAAAACACCTCTCCCTAGATCATACCACCTTAGAACATACAGCTTGGAAGAATGGAAAACTTACAGGTCCCTAGAAATATCTTTGAAACCAGTTGCACAAAACCCCTGAAGCTTGGGACAGTG
>JAQQSK010005227.1:0-17251 GCA_028658325.1 Potorous gilbertii
GTGTGATGTGGTACCACAGAGTTGTTTTGGTTTGCATCTCTCTAATCAGTAGTGATTTAGAGCACTTTTTCATATGATTATAGATACCTTTAATTTCTTCTCCTGAAAATTGCCTGTTCATATCCTTTGACCATTTATCAATTTGGGGAATGACTTGAATGGTTATATATTTGAGTCAGTTCTCTATATATTCTAGAAATGAGGCCTTTATCCCTGAGCTTAGCCGTAAAAATTTTTTCCCAATTTACTACATCCCTCCGAATTTTGGATGCATTGAGTTTGGTTGTGCAAAAACTTTTCAGTTTAAAGTAATCAAAATTATCCACCTTGCATTTCATAATGCTTTCTATTGTTCCCTTAGAAAAAAATTCTTCCCCTCTCCATAAATCTGATTAATACACTATTCCTTGCTTCTCTAGTTTATTCACGGTATCAATCTTGATATCTAAATCATGTACCCATCTGGACTTTATTCTTGTGTATGGTGTCAGGCATGGGTCTATGCCTAAATTCTGCCATACAGTTAACCAGTTTTCCCAGCAATTTTTGTCAAATAGTGAGTTCTTATCTCTGGATCTGAATCTCATTAACATGGAAGAACTAGGTGCTGAAGTAGAAATGACTTCCTTGGGAAGAAATGACCACTCTAGCTTAGTATTTGTGATAGACAATAAAATGAAAGGTACAGACAATCAGGCATTCCCTGTAGATTTTGTGAGAAAAAAAATTAAAGGGTCCAAAGAAAAGGTAGAGAATATCCTTTGGCCCAAAATTGTACAGGGAAACCATAGAAATGATGGAGAAACTCTCAAGAACAAATTTGAGAAAACACAGAAAGAAAAAATTCTAATGAGGAAGAAAGGTATGAGTTGTCTTCCTAAACAAATGAGATCATACAAGTCAAAGAACTGACATGCTTACATTTTTTAAAAGATGCATGTAGAAAATGGAATCAAGGATAAGTAATGAAAGATGAATACAAAATTCTAATACTTCATAGTGCAGGGAATGCTAAAGTAAAGAATAAGCTGAGGTTTTCAGGACAGCACGAATAGTAAGAATGTTTTTAAACTATATATAGGAAAATAGGATCAAAAAAAGTACGGGACTTCTCACTAAGGAGAATGGAAAGATTAAATAGGATTGTATAAATTTCAACTGAGGCAGAGAGTTAAATCAATGCCTAAATGTTAGGAATTTCCCTAACTAGGGGCTCTGAGGCATCATGATTGTATTATTAACTTTATGTCTGTCGTTTTTGCTTGTGGTTATATTTTCTATTTTCAAAGAGAACCAATGACATCATAGAGTGGTATCTTGACTTGTGTGAGAATTGGATTTAACTGAGGCGGAGTTGTACAAAATTGTCACCTTTACTCTTTCTTCCACAGTCATAGAAGTCCAGTGGCAAAGCAAAAGTCAAGATGACCAGGATGTACAGGATGATTTTGGTGTCTTCGGTGTCTGGCCAAGCTCTATGAGTTCTATAGTGCCTGCTTCAACTGCTTTCATGGCCTTTGGAACAAGTTGTTCTCCTCCACCCATTCTTCCAAAGGAAGATTTCACCTGCTTGGGGTAGACACTCCCTAACTCATCAATGAGTTTGAGGCCAGTTGGTTACCCTCAACCAGGTTGAACCCATTTGCTGAGACAGTTTACTGGGGTCTGGTCACTACATATTATAATTTATTGGAGCACAGATGAGAACTGAACACCAGGTAGACACCAAATGTGGATGAGAAGCCCTGAAAAGTTCTCTGAATGCCTTTATAGTGAGGTGCTAATCCTCCTTGAATACTCCATATATTCTTTCTGTTTCACAGAAAGTATGTATTATAGCAGAGGCGTTCAAGTGAACCTGAGGGTCATTAATATTGCCATAGAAGATAAAAAAGTGAACACAGGGTGGGGCTTATTAAAATTCTAGCAAGAAAGAGGGTAGGAAAGTGATGATGACTAATAGAGGAAACCCCAAGCCACCCTTCAGAGAGGAAACAGGAAAGACCTGGAAAGGATTCAACAAGCAAGGAGGGAGAAGAAAGGACTCTGAATCAGCTAGCCAATTCTACCTTCCACTCTAACATGTTAGTCTTTTCTAGAATTGAATGTTAGCCTTAATCTCTGTACTGTCTCCTCTAGATCTACAGATAATTTTCTCTTTCATCTTTTCTTTTCAATTCATAGTAATTTTGATTAGTTTCTCAGGATTCCAATAAGATCTATATTTACCAGCCCCTGAAAATGAAAATCAAGGAAGCTTAATAACATTCTTTTTCAACTAGACTTCAAAACTGAAAATGAGATAAGATTTCATAGTATAACCTGTATCAGTAACTCACCTTGGGCCTTAAGGTCTGAGAAGTCCAGTTTTTTTGGGTTTTTTTGTTTGTTTTTTTTTGCCATGATTTGACATGTTAGTATACATAAGCTCATGTTCAAAAACTGCAAATTAATTTGGCCAATTTAGTCAATCAACTCAGTGAAACTTTCAAACCAGTTGTTCGACTAAATCAGAAAATTCAGTCAAAATGGTCCATCCCATAACTCCATGTGTTAATTACATAAGATTTTTATGAGCAAGCTATGAAAGTGGATTATATATTATTATTAGAGGGGGAGGTGATTAATGTTTTTAATATTTCAATACTTACAGAACTAATGATTATGATGGTAGAGGTTGGTAGAGTTTATGATTATGAGACTGGTAGAGAACACAGACTTCACCTTCTGACTTCATGACTCTTGGGATACAGCATACACAAATTGTTATGGTCTCCAACTTCATCACCTTATCAGCAATCTTGTAATGGGCCTCTCTGAATTTAAATAGGCTACTCTTCAGATGATATGAATGCAGTCTGTCAATAATCCAGTCCTTTCCAATGTGGTAGGACTTGACATCACTTGAGTTCTATGAGATAAATTTCAAAATTCCAATGTCATCTCTATGTCATGATGTGGTATCAAAGGAGGGTTTGAAAGGCAATAATGTCTTTACTAACTACTCTGGAATCAGGATGAAAAAGAATGGAAGAAAAAAGTTAAGCCTTTATTATATTCACCAATAATGGATATACAGATACGTTTTTAAGTTCAACTTGACTGTTCTCTGGCTTTATCATTCTTTGAACGTAAGAGGTTATACCTCACTGCCTTCCTTTTTGTCAAGCATACCTTCTCAACCCTAATAAACATGAAAGACAATTTGTCATCTTCCTGTACACTGTACAGCACAAGTGAAATGACATGAACACAGTCTCTACTTCTCTAGGAAATTATGAAAAATCAGATAATACTAACATAGACCTATAAGTAAAGAACATGTCTATAATCAAAAAATAACAGTAGAACAAGATCCCAACCCTTAAGAAGTCAGTAAGGTCCTACCAAATACTAGACCTTCCCAAAAGGCAAGTCACTTAATTGCTCTCCACCTCAGTTTTGTTCAACTGTAAAAGTGGAATAAATAATGACACATTTCCCAGGATTTCTAAATCAAATGAGATAATGATTTTAAAGTGCTTAGCACAGTTTCTGGAATATCCCATGTATTTTCTTCCTTCTTTCTTTCCTTCTTTCCTTCCTTTTCTTTCTTTCTTCCTTCCTTCCTTCTTTCCTATAATTAATTGTGCTCAGCACAATTCATGGTGAAGCAATAATCATAAAAAATTAAAAAGCAACCAAATATCCCATCCCAGATATTATTGGTCTCCAGTTTTTCAACTACAGAATTTTGAATAAACCACTTTACCATTCCAGTCCTCAGTTTCCTAATCTGTGAAATGGTGACCTGTGGAATTATGCTAGATGACAGCTGAGATCCTGTTTGGCTCAAGGTTCTAAGATTTTTAGAACCTAAAGGTTTTCTACCCATTTGCTACTTCTAGTCTCTTAATCTTTTGTTTATAGTTCATTCAAAGGACTGGACCTCTGGTTGGTTGACATTTTAAAATACATTGAAGGTAACACAACAGAACACATATTCTAGATCTGGGTAAGGAGGAAAGACTTTTTTACTACCCTCAAATACTTCATAATTTTGGTACAAGCAATTAGGACAAATCATCATATAGGGTTTAATCTCTTAGCATGTGAGATTACTCATACTGTACTATATTTGCCAATTTTATATAGGCAGATGCAGCTATTTGTCCAATGATCTGTCAAAACCCTTCCGTGCAGGCAGAAACCATAAATACCATCTCCAATTTCTGTTTCAGCAACCAGTAAACCTCCAATGTAAAATTTAATTTTGGAAGTTTGACCCTTTTCACATTACTTATTTTTAATTTTGGACCCAAATATTTATTGCACTATTTCTCAAGATTTATGAGTTCACAAAATGCAAGTATTTCAGAGGTCAGAATTTCAGAGGATCCTTGATTTTATTTTATTTTCTCACATTTCCTGACTAATGTGGCATAGGTTCTTTCATTATAGAATATTGGGTGAGGAAAATTTGTACTAAATCAAGGTGCTTCAGGCTAACCAAGTAATTATTCATAGGCAAAATTTCCTTCTTCTATTAAAGGTACACGGTATATTTAGTATGCTGTGTCAGAGAGAATGACAAAAGAACAGAAGAGACCATATGTCCAGGATTGGATTACCTTTGGAGTAATTGGGATTTGCCCAGTGGCCTATGTATATCCAGCTCATTTTGAATTCATTTACTCACTCCATTCAGTCATCATTCATTCATTCAGTAAGGATTTATTAAGTACTTGCTATTAAGGCATTGCAGGAGATACAATGAAAAATTAGATTTGCTCCTGCCCTCAAGGAACTTAGATGAGAATTAACCTCGATTGCCTGAAAAAGACAATCTGACCTTGCTTATGGACAATAGGTATGGATAAGAATGCCAAGAAGGCAACAACAAAAAAAAAGAAAGTCCATTTTTATTTGCCATTTTTAGTTTCATCATGAACTTAATTGCTTATTCCTCTTACTGAACTACTGTCATATATGATAACGAAGAAAGAATTGACTTTTTCTTCAGAAAACTGGGTTTTCATCTTAGTTTGGCATAGTAACTAGAACGATGCACTCACAGTCCAGAGGATTTAAGTTCAAATTTCATCTCTCATGCTTACTAGCTCTATGATCACGGTCAAGGTCATGGATCTTGGATCTTCATGGATCTGTGATTTCTCTTCTTTAAAATGGGGTTAATGATAGGTGTAGTGTTTGGATTCACAGGGGCAGCTGTTTAACTCTTTTTATCTCAATTTCCTCATTTGAAGCTCTCTATATATAAGGGACAATGCAAACTCCTAAAGGATAGGGATTATTTTATTTTTGTCTTTGTCTTCCTAGTTCCTGGCACGCTTTCGCTATTTTTTCAGTCTTGACCTATAGTTTCTCCAGTGGAGGAATCCTCCCTGAGATCACTGGCCATTTATCTGCATTTGGTCTTAGATAATGAGCTGGGGCACTAAGAGCTTTAATAATGTGCCCTAGGTCACACAACTAGTAAAGGTCAGAGATGAGACTTGAACCCAGGTCTTCCAGACTCTAGTTCTAGCATTTTGTTCATCATGATAACCACTAAACATGAAAAGCAGCTATCAATTAATTCTATTTGAGGCAAATTGAGTGAAAAGTTCTTTTCTGCTCTAAATCTTTGGATCCTCCCGTTTACAAAGAACCTATTTGAATGTGCTGGCAGTATTTAATATGTTCTCTTTTTTTGCCTTTTTGATGGCTTTTATTTTCTGCTCTATTCTCATTGATGTTATTTTAAATACATTGACAGAGAACTATTGATATATTTAGGGTCTCTGCCTCATACTGACATTTTTGAAAATAAACTCTTAATGCTTCCAATGATAACAAAAGTGATGCCAACTAAAAGAATTAGTCAACAAGTATTTGATTGGGCGCTTACTACTGCAGTCATTTGAGGAGAGAGAGGAAAGACAGATTAGCTAGAGTTTCTCCAGTCTAGAAGCTTTCACTCAGAAGCATTGCTAGGTATTTTGTTCCTGGACAACAGTCATGAAATGGGCCTTAAATAAAGGAGAGGGGTGAAAGGTAGATGATAGGACTCCTTCATATAGGGAAACAGCTTCCTGTTTTAATGAATGTTCTTTGCTAACTAGGAGCTAGTTAAGCATCTCCTTGCCAGTTACGGAGATGATAGCAAAGGGGCAAAGGGAAGGTCCACTGCCATTCTCCACCCACCCACTACAAAATCTTCACACTTTCTTCGCACTCATCACTATTTCTTTGCAATGATAATGAATGAATTCTAAGAGAAATATCTGAATGTGAAAAACCAACAAGTCTGAATCTGTGTGAAGCTGTAGGAGGAGCTGATGATGAATAAAAAACATTTATTAATCTTGTGTTAGGATCTAGATAATTAAAACTACAAAAACAAACCCCTCCTTGGCCTCAAGTAACTTGATAGGAAGAGATCACAATATAGCTAAGTGATAGCAAGTGCAGAGAGTTTAAGTCTAGGGAGTGTTTGGAATTATGAGTGGAACTACAGGGCACTTGATTATCACATGCTTTCTAGTAGCAGTGGTCCTTCTGGCAACTGTTCTTGTTTTGGATGCCTTTTGAGGGGGCCTAATTTGCTAAAGACATAGGGAATTATACTTCTTCCCTGGTTAAGAAGAGAGGAAACTAAAACTGAATCAGAATAGAATGGGGGAGTTTCAGAGACTTAAAAAAATCTCAAATAAAGGATAGATACACGGATACATGGAGAGGGAGATCATGGGACATACTCACAGACATAAATAGACCAGCAATGCATCCATAATATCAGCAATGGTGACTGGTATTTCCTTTCCTCAAACTCATTTCTCTGGAGAGATTGGAAAGTTTAAAAGGAAAGGGGCAAATACCAAAAAAGAAGACTTGAATTTTGTTTTTTTAATTTGTAGGCCCTTGATCAGGTGACTGGATCCCAGAATGGACTGAAAACAGACATAGAGGAACTGATTTCCTTATTCCTTTCCTATTCTTTGCTTCATCCAGGTTTATAGCCTCTCTGTTCCTTTATTCTGTTAAAGATTGCGTCTGATTGATCTAAACTTATTGCTCAAGCACACGTCTATGGTTGATCATACACTTTGCATTTTCTTGACTCCCTTTGTTCCCATCAGCAGGCCTCAGTAGAGTTCTAGGAGCCACACAGGAGGGACTGAGCTTTCCTAGCATGGCGCTGGGATCTCCAACCTCCAAGCCCTTGTTAAAGAGATTTTTTTTTTTCGCTCTCTGAGTGAAGAATCACAATGATGGAATCCTAATAGAGCCGCACCCAGTCCCATTATTCTAACTTCTTCATGGGACCCACTGAGCAGCAGGCATGTCCTGATTTAATGACGCAATTTGGCTTTAATCACACGCTGGACCTCCAAATTCAATACAGCCACTGTCTCTAGCGAACTACAATCCCCAAATTCAATTCACATATTTGAACAAGTGTGTCAACCACAATTACAACATCCATTTAGTCCAAGACAGGACCACAGTACCTAACTATCCATCTTGACCAGACAGGGCCACAGCATGACCAGGATGTCTGACCACCAAAATATAGACTGGATCCTTCCCCATTACCTAATCTCTTAACAAACCCCTCTTGCCTTTTTGATATTCATAATTTCTGTTGTGTAATCAGCATCATCACGCTATAAAATTGCCTTGCTTTACTAAGTTGCTGGTTCCTCTTGGAACTTAGGCAGCTTCCATGGGATATCAATCCTCAATAAATGTCTTTCCTTGGATTAGGGGTGGTCTGACTCTGAATTCTTTGAGACAGTGCCACCACAACATACCATGAAATCCAAATAACAAGTCATTCATATACTTCATGACTATAATTCCAAGCACAGAATTACAATGAACTTGGGCCTTCAAATCTGCCCCATTGGACCACTAGCCTAATATGGTGTCCCCTAGGGTTACAGGAGGATTAATTTGATTACTGTGTGCAGAGCAAGAGGTGAAAAGCTAGAGATGGGGGGAAGGTTATGTGTGCACAGCAGAGCTGATGTCAAGATGCCCCAAGAGGCCCAAGTTTCCTGGTAAATGAGTGAAAGAAAAGAAGCAAGTCTGTGTCTGGTTACAGTATGATCTGAGGCACAGACCACACACTGGAATGCCAAATGATCAGGCCAAGTTAGTGGGAGTAAGAGCTTAGAGGTGGTATCACTGACTCAGGGAGAATAGATGAGGACCTGCTTCTTACATCTGCTATGTTTGGATAAAAGAGAGCAGAACATAGGCCATCATTTTCCCCCTCAGATTCCTTACGAAGTTTCATATACCACAAGACCTAGACAAAAGGGGAAAGGATAAGACTCTTCTTAGTGATGATAGAGATGGGAGCTGATTTTGGTACTAACATAACCCTCTCTGTTAGTGGGTAGAATGAGAACTTGTTTGGTTTACTTGGGGACCCAGTATGTCATTTGGTTTTGGGCCACTTCTCCCACCACCTACCTAGTCTATTTATCTTCAACACAAGGGAAAGATCCCAGGTCAAGCCAGGTTAGTCCTAGGATGGACAAAGGGTGGATAGCCAAGAACCCATTCAAGCCTGCTAATTTTTTATGGGACAAGTCTGTGCTTTCTTTCACTCCTGCAACCAGAATGCACACCAAGAAGGAATTTTCAAGATGCAGGGGCCACCTGTCATTCTGATTCTCATTCTCCTATCCCATTCCTCAATCTTAGGTTCAACCTGACTTGAGAAGTTGGCCTACATTGTGACTTCTTTGGGCCTGTGAAGAAAAAGAGATACTAGATCTAGATCCAGACCACAGTGGAGAAGCAATGATTTTCTCTGGCCTGGCTTTACTGTGGACCCACCAGGCATTAACAAGTGATATTAGTGCAGTACAGAGCAGAGCAGGATATTGTAGGAAGGCAGAATCCAGTGTAATTTTCCTGTAGCTATTACCCTCCCAGGAAGACTCATAGACACTCTACATATACCTATGGGTTGGGGATGGATTTTATCAAGAGTTTTCTAAATGGGGGCTATTTCTATTCTCATATCCCTTAGGGAAAAAGCACAATTGCCCCCATCCAAGTTAAAGCCCTGCTTTCAGTGGAGAAATAGGACAATGTTTTAGATCTGTAAAATATGTATAAAGATTTCATTCTAAGTAACTTGCTTAATAAATATTAAGATGTCCCCAGGTTCTGTAGAGGGGCTAAGGATTAAGAACAAGAAGCCCCATAAAATGGGACCAACATCTGTCCACAGCAAATATTTACTAGGCTGCAAAATTTTAAGTGCCAGAAGTCCTAACTGCTTTAAACGTATACATTTTAACTAACTCCTTCTCATTGTATACCATCTTCCCATCACTGGTTTCTGCCTTCTTGCAAGATTTTGATCTCTGCTTTCTTAGCTACCAAGAGCCTGTAGAGTATGGACCCATACTTCATTGAGTATTGTCATTTTACTGTTACAATATCATTCTGCTTGGGAAATATTACTCTAAAATATAGTCTAACCAAGAACTTTGGAAAACGAGACATAATCTTGCTTTTTTCGCTTATGTATTTGCTTCATGATGCAAAAAATAATAAATTGGAGAAAGTGTTTGATTTACCCTCTATCAGTAGAGCCTAGGAGGCAGACAATTTTAACACTTGGCTGTGGACAGGGCTTTGAATATGGTAAGAATGATCAAAAGGGAGGCTTGATTATTTTCGTGAGCCTTAGTACTTGGTTGCTTCATTCCTGGACTGTTTTATCACTGAGAAACTCCTCAATAAGATGAAACGAAGGTAGAATGAGGTTGTGACTAGTCCCAGCCCATCTTCACTTCTCTCCCCTGTCTTTGACCACTTCATTCAAATGCTTTTCAGTCATTTTGAAAACCGTATCAGGGAATCTTACCCAGAATGAAATTGTGCCTTGGATCCCCACTATCCTGACTAGAAAGTGCCTCTCTCTCCTGTCTATTTCAAGGAAGCCTCATCCATCCATCCTTCATTTTACTTTACCCATCCCTCCCATTTCTGAAACTATGATTTACAGCTAAGTTAAGTCTCACAACTTCCTTAAGGCCCTCTTCACCATCTCTAACTTTTCAACCAAAGCTCCATCCTCTGCAATCTCTCATCAGGAAGTTTTGTTTTCTCCATTGGAATCTAAGTTCTTTAAGGGCTTTTGTATTAATATCCCCAGCATTTAGTAAGTGTCAAATAGTCACCTAGTATTAAATAAATTATTTTTCATTCAGTCATTTGAGTGTATTCGAGAGGGTCTCAATTATTGAATTACCAAAAAGTTTTCATGATAAGATATGTGAACCTTCAGAGTTTGTCTAAAAAAGACAAACAGAATTAGGTTGCATTCATTTCTCTCAAAGCAGGCAGCATGTGTCCATTCGTAGAGCTTTAGTTTAAAACTGAGCTTCCCTTGGGGTTAGGGTACACAGCTTATATACCCTTTCAACAGAGGCTGATATCATGCCATCATCATTTCATCACTGGACAGAGAAAATATCTCTATACAAGACCACTCCCAGACATAGGAGACCACTTCCAGTGCTTTGCTATTTAGACAAAAGAATTGGTCTCTACTGAAGCTTGACTAGAACAGAAGGGGCCTCCTGCTTTAGATTAAATTACTAATCAACTTTCTGGGGGACTGACCAGGATAAGGAATGTCAATGCAATCTCATTTTCAGTATCGTCCTTCTAAAGAAAAATGGAACTTTTGACTATATTTAAGTTAAGATTTTGGAAGAAGGGGATTAGGGGAAGCTCTGAATCTCAATATATTTGTTATTAATGATCAATTTTCACTTGCCCCCATCTGATTCTAATGAGAGGCATAGTCTCCTCAATGAATCACTAACTGAAATGGTCAACACTTCATCAAGGGTTTGGGGACTTATGATCTGAAGTTACGGGTAAAAGAGGAGAAATTGATCAATACTTTGACAAAACCAAAGGAGGGAGTCCCCTTTGGTAAGTAGACCTGTATTAGCAACCACATCAGCACACAGGGTGGGCTGCTAGCACAGGTTCTTTGATCTGCTTTTCTAAAGGAAAGACATCTTCAAAGGGGTCAATAATCTTACTTTAATTAAACATATATAAATAATTTACTAGTTCAGGGAAAAGGTCAGCACCCTGAAAGTGTAGAAAATACAATCAGAAAAACAGGGAAATTAAGACAGATCCAATAGACAGGGTTCCAACTGTCTTAATAGTCTTACTAAACACTTAAACATTTATATACATCATCAGACTGGGCAAGCACTAACATTTGAGTAGCTGAAGGCCTCTTCAACTTCCTAGGGTCCCATCCAGGAAATAAAAAGGTCTTTCTCATGAGTGAGCCCCCAAAACAAAATACCAGCCATATAGAATATATAACAAAGCCCCTGATTGGTTCAGAACCAGAATGCACAAAACTTATGCAACTCAGCATGTCTGTGAATCATCAAGGTTCAAAAGAGAATAATCCTTCAGATGTTTACAATTTAGCATGAGCCTAGGAAACTGAACTCCAGAAAAATAAAAACAAGAAAAAAATCTCACTTTGCATAAGCTTACAAGATCTTCCATATAAAAGATGCAAAGAGAAGAAGTAAATATTGAATAAAGTTGTCCATTTAAGTCCCAGAAGTCTCCTCTTATACACCTGTCTGTTTCTTGGGAACACCATCTGATGAAGTTCTCTGGTCTGAGTATGGTCTAAACAGTTTCCATTTGACTTTTACACCAGGGAATGTATGTTTTTAGGTTGGTCAATTGTCATATTGATATATCTAAGAAACTGAAAACAAGAAAAATTAGAACCCAGTTTTTGTATTTTGCATAATTCATTGCCCCATTAGGAGGATGAGATTCCATTAAGGAATTAATAACAGAGCACTTTTTATTAAAAGATGAACTCTGATACATAAATGAATTAATTTGAAAGTTGTCAAATTTAACTCCATTTGTAACAAATAATTCAGGGATGGTATACATAAAAACAGTCAGTAATCAACTTTAAAACAGTGCACATCAGTAAGTTGTTTATAATAAAACATTTCCAACTTCTAGCCATGTTCAAATAATTAACCCCCAATAAAAACAGATTTTTTAAAAGACATTTACAAGATAGAAGTCATTCTTCTTCTAAGATAGCTAACAGCAACAAAACTGAGATAGTTATGATATTAATTAATAACAGAATCATATCCTGGTTTCATAAGGACTATCCCCATGCCATTACGAGAAACTAAAGGTCCCTAACTTACACAGAAATATGTAACTAGTAATACATGCCAGGGCCAAATACTTATTTAGTTGTTTGGAATATAGAAAGGACTCAATCTAATGCTTGCATATGTAGTAATTCAGATATGTTCCAGTAGTAACTTAAAAGATAAAGTCAACATCGTGTTCATACTGATCATGTCACATGATCATAGAAGCCTATCATAAAAAAAGAGTAATGCTTCCCTAACTTCATATCGGTTCTGGGGTAAAAGTTACGTAGATGACCAATTGCCTGACTGCCAATCCCAGCCAGATGGGATATTTTTGAATTCATGTGACATTTTGGGGAAATCGAGTCAGGAGAATCCTACCCGAACTCATGCAAATAGTCGTTCCCTCAGCTTTTCCCATGAGAACATTTCATGCAGTTCAAAGATGTTAAATCCCATAGGGTTACTGGCATCATCAACCATTGGCTCAACAGCATTCTTTAGTGATCATCCCTGGAGTCAGACTCAGAATAATATCAATTAATAGTCCCATAAAATCTTGAAAAGCAAGTTCCAATAACCAGAACCTGAGGTGAGTTCAGCCCTCAAGGATCACATACCCTACATAGTAAAAGCCTTGAAGATAATCCCACATTGGGAACAGAAAGAGATTCATCACAGAAAAATGCTACTGCTCTCATAATTCCTTTAAACAGTGGGAACATCTTTAAGGTGAGCCTTAAGTAGTATGCATACATTTCTACAAATGTTCTAATTCTTGATTAAATAACAAAAATAAGTAAAATCAGATTTCCCATAAAGAAAGCACAAGGCAGTTCATAAATTACTACTCTTCATTAACATTACTATGTACATGGAAATCCTATTCCTTAAAACAAAAACAGAAGAAGTTCCTGAATTTTACCTCGCGATTTAATAGATCTACATTTTTGTTTCTCAAGCTTGTTTACTCTTCTGTGCGTGATACTTCAGGAATTAAAGCACATTGCATGTGACAAGTTCAAATACAAATTTTAACTCAGGCTTAGGTCATAAAATGCCTAAGAAATCAGATAAAAACATCAAGGTCTTTTTCGCTTATAGCTAATTATAATAATTTAGACGCTTCACTATTAATCCCTAGCTTTAGATCTCCAGTGTTGCTTCCACTGAGCTGCTGACTCTAGCACTTATCTCTCCGAAAACACCCACTTAAGGCCAGTCCAAGGTCACCACAAACTTACGAATGAAACCCAGAATTTTACAGTAGTTCTGGACATACTGTTAGCAATATCAAATTAGTACGACAGATTAGCTTGCAAATGAAAGTTCAGTAGGCCTTCTAAAAACCATACCTTTTTTTTTACAAATCATTTCTTTGTAGAGTGTGGGGCCAAGATGGTGGAGTCAAGGCAGGGACTCACCTGAGCTTTCTCCCAAGTCCCTCAAAATACCTGAAAAAATGACTTTAAACAAATTCTAGGACAGCAGAACCCACAAAAAGACAAAGTGAAACAAATTTCCAACCCAAAACAATCTGGAGGGTTGACAGGAAAAGGATATTGCACCAGGCCAATAGAGGAGCAAAGCCTAGCCCAGGTCACGCCATTACAGGTTGGGCCCCAGAAAACTGAGAGCAAACCTCAGGGCAATGAATAGCTGGCAGCCGTGGTGGTTTCCAGACTTCTTAACCCATAGGCACAAAAGTCAACTGAGAAGGTCAGCAGGAAAGGTCTGTCCAGGGTAGACCACGCTAGCACAGACCCAGCCTGAGTAAACCAGGGGCAGGCCTCAGGAGTGACTGAATCAGCAGTGGCATTGAAGCAATAGTGGCTGCTTCTGGAGCTCTCAGCCCATAGAGGATTTGGGGATCAAACAGAGAGAGATTTCAGGGGTCTCTTTGCTAGCACTGAGGCAGGACTCTGTTGCTTTGCCAATATTTGGATCCAGGTTGCAGCCCTAGGTGGCAGTCCTGGGATGCAGAGGAACACTAACATAGCACAGCTTACAGTAGCAGTGGAGAGGGAACCCTCCTCACAATTCCAGGGCAGACAAAAATATTTCTGTTTGTTCATAGACCAGAGCACAGGCCATGAGAGGAGTAAACAACTTTACTTAGATCACACCACCTTGGAAGGACTGAAAACTTACAGGTTCCTAGAAGTATCTGAAAAAGCTGCACAAAATCCCTGAAATGCGACAGTTTGCTCTCCACATAAAAAGCTGAACCTTACTTTAACAAAGATTTAAAAATTCAAGTAATAGACTGGGAAAATGAGTAAACAATGGGAAACACCATTGGCTATAAAACTTACTTTGGTGAAAAGGAAGATCAAAACACACACTCATAAATAGACAACAAAGTCAAAGGTTTTGCATTCAAAGCCTCCAAGAAAATTATGAGTTGGTCTCCTGGATAAAAAATCTAAGAGAGAAAATTTGAAAATTATTGGACTACCTGAAATCCATGATCAAAAAAAGAACCTAGATATCATCTTTCAAGAACTTATCAAGGAAAAGTGCCTTGATATTCTATAACAGAGGGTAAAATAGAAATCAAAAGAATCCACCACTCACTTCCTAAAAGAGATGTCAAAATAAAAACTTCCAGGAATATTATAGCCATATTGCAGAGGTCCCAGGTCAAAAAGAAAACATTGGAAGCGGCCAGAAGAACAATTCAAGTATTGTGGAGCCACAATCAAGATAACATAAGATTTAGCAGCTTACACGGTAAAATATTGGTGAGGAAGGACTTCTGGGAGCCCAAACGTTAGAGTAAGATGTAAGCTGCTTTCACTCTCCATTATCAACCTCTAAAAATCCAGAAAATATTACCTGAGGAAAACCTCTAGAACATCTGAGCCAGAAGATAGATAGGATATAGCAGTCTTGTAGTGTGGGAAACTTGGGAGATTAACATGAAATGCCCCTCTTGCTCTGGGGGAAGGTAGGCAGTACAGTAGAGGAGGCATCCCTATAAGCCAGCTGCAAACCACACCTCAGCAAAAAATGGGAAGATCCTGAGGCACAGGGTGGCAGAACAGGCATGTGTGAATACCAGTACTCCCCACGTGCATTGGCACTGGCAGGGGAACCAGTAGACTCCTGCTTGGAATACCACTACATGCACCGGTGGGCAGCCTTCCTCAAGCAACCAAACCTCCCTGTGGTTCAGCACAATTCCAGAAAGCACAACCCCAGGAGGCACCCTCCAGCAGCCAAATCTTCTAATGCTTCAAAGTAGCTTGGGTAAGCAGGTGTCCTCTAGAGACCAGACCCTTCACCCCAACCCCAAGAGATTCAGAGTTACTACTAACCTCAGTTCAGCACCAGGTAAGCTGCCAGATACCTACAGCCTACAGCTGCCAGCACCCAAGGCCCCAGCACACAAAGTCAGTGACCAAGTACCTAGTTTGCATCATAAGAAGCTCAGGTCAGTGCTCCTTATGCTCCCACAGGAGAGTTCAACTTTAAAAGCCAGGAAATGGGTAAACACCATGAGGAAAAATCAGAAACAGACAATGACCCTAGATTCTTACTATGGGGACAGGGAAGATCAAGGAACAAATTCAGAAGAAGACAATGCTATCAATATACCCACATCTAAAACCTCAACAGGGAATATGAACTGGTCACAAGCCTAAAAGTCTTCTTGGAAGAGTTGAAGAAGGATTTTAAAAGTCAAAGAAGAGAGGAAGAAGAAGAATTAGAAAAAGAAATAAGAGATATGGAAGAGAGGACAAATAACCGAGAAAAGGAAGGACAAAAATTGCCTATAGAGAACAACTCCTTAAAAAACAGAATTGGCCAAATGGAAAAAGAGGCAGAAAAATTTCCTGAGAAGAAAACTCCTTAAAAAGCAAAATGGATCAAATGGAGGAGGAAGATCAAAATCTAATTGAAGATGATTCATTATAAATTAAAATTGGGCAAGTGGAAGCTAATGACTCTATGAGATATCAAGAATGAATCAAACAACATTAAAAGAATGAAAAAATAGAAAAATATAAAATGCTTCATTGGAAAAACACAACTGGAAAATAGAACCAGGAGAGATAATTTAAAAATTATCAATTTACCTGAAAGTCATGATGAAAAAAAGAGCCTGGACATCATCTTTCAAGAAATCATCAAATAAAATTGTCTTGAGGTTCTGGGACCAGAGGGCAAAATATTCACCAAAAGAATCCACCAATCATCTCCTGAAAGATATCCTAAATTGAAAATGCCAAGGAATATTGTAGTCAAATTCCAAAATTATCAGGTCAAAGAGAAAAGTACTGCAAGAAGCCAGTAAGAAACAATTTAAATATTATGAAACAGTAGTCAGGATTATGCAGGACCTTTCAGCTTCTACATTCAAAAACTGAGGGTTTGAATATGATAGTCCATAAAGCAAAAGAGCTTGGATTACAACCAAGGATCAACCCAGTGAAACTGAACATAATCTTTCAGGAGAAGAGATGAATATTCATTGGAATAGGGGACTTCCAAACCTTTTGATGAAAATACCTGAGCTCACCAAAAATTTAATCTACAAATACAAGACTCAAGAGAAACAAAAGAAATGAACAGAAAGAAAAACAATATATTATTCAGTAAGGGAAAATTCTTTACATCCCTACAAAGGAAGATAATGCTTGTAATTCCTAAGGATTGTATTTTTATTATGACATTTAGAAGGGGTATGCATAGACAGAGAGAGTAGGAATAGGTTTACTTTGATTCAAAGATAAAAATCTAATTATGTGGTAGAAAGGAATTGTACTGAGAGAAAAGGAGGAGGTGTAAAAGGGTAAATTATAACACATGAAGAGGCACAAAGACTTATTACAATATAAGGAAGGAAATGAACATTGTTTGGACAATATTTTCATCAGATTTGGCTCAAAGAGTTCCCTTTCCCTAACATAATCAATTAGATTTAGAAATATAATTTACCTTACAGGAAGTATGAGTAGAAAGAGGAAAGAAAACAGAGAGGGTGAATAGAAGGGAGAGAAGAAGTAGTAAGGGAAAAAGGGAAGAAAGAGGAGGAGGCTGATATAGAGGAGGGCAGA